>CAWUFW010006719.1:597500-685000 GCA_963921515.1 Calotriton arnoldi | reverse complement strand
AAACCCTGAAACACCACCCCCAGCATGACCCCTACACTGCCCGAACACCACTGCACTGCCCTAAACCCTGAAACACTACCCCCAGCAAGACCCCCTACACTGCCCGAACACCACTGCACTGCCCTAAACCCTGAAACATCACCCCCAGCATTACCCCCTACACTGCCCAAACACCACTGCACTGCCCTAAACCCTAGAACACTACCCCCAGCACGACCCCCTACACTACCCGAACACCACTGCACTACCCTAAACCCTAAAATACTACCCCCAGCACAACCCCCTACACTACCCGAACACGACTGCACTGCCCTAAACCCTCAAACACTCCCCCAGCACAACCCCTACACTACCCGAACACCACTGCACTGCCCTAAACCCTAAAACACTCCCCCCAGCACGACCCCTACACTACTCGAACACCACTGCACTGCCCTAAACCCTAAAACACTCCCCCCAGCACGACCCCCTACACTACCCAAACACCACTGCACTGCCCTAAACCCTAAAACACTACCCCCGCATGACCCCCTACACTACCCAAACACCAATGCACTACCCTAATCCCTAAAACACTACCCCTGCATGACCCCCTACACTACCCTAAACCCTAAAACACTACCCCCGCACGACTCCCTACACTACCCAAAGACCACTGCACTACCCTAAACCCTAAAACACGACCTCCTACACTACACAAACACCACTGCACTACCCTAAACCCTAAAACACTACCCCCTACACTACACAAACACCACTGCACTACCCTAAACCCTAAAAATCTACCCCCAGCACGAACCACTACACTACCCAAACACCACTGCACTATCCTAAACCCTAAAAACTACCCCCAGCAGTATCCCTACACTACCCAAACACCACTGCACTACCCTAAACCCTAAAACACTACCCCCAGCAGTACCCCCTACACTACCCAAACACCACTGCACTACCCTAAATCACTACCCCCAGCACGACCCCCTACACTACCCAAACACCACTGCACTACCCTAAACCCTAAAACACTCCCCCCAGCACGACTCCCTACACTACCCAAACACCACTGCACTACCCTAAACCCTAAATCTACCCCCAGCATGACCCCTACACTACACAAACACCACTGCACTACCCTAAACCCTAAAACACTACCCCCAGCACGACCCTCTTCACTACCTAAACACAACTGCACAATTTGTTACAGGCGTTGCAACGCAGGCCTGTGGTGCTTACTGGAAGTACCTAGTGCGCTAGTTGGGCCCCAGGGACCCTCAGGATTCAAGGTGACCTAATCCCCCAACTTAAAACGCACCACGGGCGCGTTTGCACAGTGGTGAAGGGAGGGCGGGGCCTCAGGTGACATGTGCGCAAACACGCCCTGTGGTGCGTTTTAAGTTGGGGAATTAATTTCCTTTGAATCCTGAGGGACCTGGGGCCAACTAGCCCACCAGGTACCTTCAGTAAGCACAACAGAGTTGCGTTGCAGAGAGGTGAAAAAAGGTGCGTGGCCTCGGAACGCCTCTCTGCAACTCAGCTCTGTGGTCCTAACTGTAGGTACCTGGGGGCTAGTTGGGCCCCAGGGACCCTCAGAATTCAAGGGGACTTAATCCCGCAACTTAAAACGCGCCACGGGTGCGATTTGCACACATGTCACCTCAGGCCCCCTCCCTTCACCACTGTGCAAACGCGCCCTGTAGCGTGTTTAAGAGGTAGTTTTATTCCCCCTGCCCTATTATGTACTAGGGACTTGCAGAGGAGGTCATGCTAATCACAGGGGTACCCCAACGCATAGTGTTCCCTAGTGTATGTAGGTGTTTTCACTGTATTCTAAGTGTCTTTTAGCATAGCACTGGCTCTGGTTAGAGTCAGTTACCACCAGTACCCGTCTGAAAAAGTTGTGGGCACAGGATGATTTTGCAACAAGGCCTCTTTCTGCTCCTCTGTTGGTTCTTTCTGCACATCTTTTGCTTCTTTCTGTGCGTTTTTTCTTCTTTCTTCACATGTCCTACCTCTGTAGGCATAGTTAGAAACTAGCATTTAAAAAAACCTTTGAAATTCACTTAAAAAATCATAGGTTTCAGGCACGTTATAGTTAGAAATTAGCATTTAAAAAACCTTTGAAACCTATGGTTTTTTCAGTGAATTTCAAAGGTTTTTTAAATGCTAATTTCTAACTATAACGTGTCTGAAACCTATGGTTTTTCAGTGAATTTCAGACACGTTATAGTTAGAAATTAGCATTTAAAAAACCTTTGAAATTCACTGAAAAACCATAGGTTTTAGGGACAGTTATAGTTAGTTGGACATTTCACTCGTACAAAACCATAGAAATTCCCCGTTATAGTTAGTTCAGCTAACTATAACTCGCGCCCCATAATGCACTGCTGATGACGTCACATATTACATCACTCATGACATGGTCAGTGACATCACTGATGACATCACTGATGACATCTCAAATGACATCACTGATGACATCATCCATGTGATAATTTCATGCATCTTCTCCACACCCTAATATAACTTTTGATACACCCACTCTAAATTACAGACTGCCATTCTCAAAACCATAGACACCAACACCAAAAACTACATACCCACTCACTGATTCTTAGGTCTACACACACATCCACTCACTCACCCGTACAGTCACTCATACTTAGTCACTCAGTACAGGACTATCATATGCACTCATACACCTATATAAACACTCACACACCGCCACTCATCCATAGAGGTACTCACACACCTAGTCAGTCATGCAAAAACTTAATCACACACCCATTTACTCACCTATACAGTTATACACACACCAGCTCACTTACTCATACAAATACTAGCACATTCTTTCGCTCTTATACAATCACTGATACAAGTACACACTCATCCATACAGCCACTCTCACAATCACACACTCTCACTTATAGCCATTTATATACTCCAACACACATATATACTGCCTTTCACATATGTAGTTACTCACACATGTACCACTGAGATATACATTCAATCACTAACACACCCATACACACACTCACCCACCCATACAGTCCATCACAGATGCACTCTTGAAACCATGCACCCAGTGAATCACCAACTCACACATCTATGCACAGAGTCACACACACCCCACCCACACAAACACTCAGGCACCCATACAGATACTCAGACAATCAATCAATAACCCAGGTAGACACTCATGTAGCTATTCAGAAAGCCATGCAGCCGCTTACAAACCAACAGACAGACACAGACATTCACACAGTTTAGTCACTAACCCATGCATTCAGTAAGATACATTTAATCACTCACTTGTAGAGTCAGTCACTCACGTACTAAATCATCCATTCAGACACTTATACACCCACTCATTCTTCAATACGCCTTTCCCTATATATATTAAACATATTTAAACTTTACAGAAACACAGTCACTGGATGATGTCATCAGTGATGTCATCAGTGATGTCATTTGAGATGTCATCAGTGATGTCACTGACCATGTCATGAGTGATGTAATATGTGACGTCATCAGCAGTGCATTGCGAGGCGCGAGTTATAGTTAGCTGAACTAACTATAACGGGGGAATTTCTATGGTTTTGTACGAGTGAAATGTCCAACTAACTATAACTGTCCCTAAAACCTATGGTTTTTTCAGTGAATATATATATATACATACATACATACACACACACACACACACACACACACACACACACACACACACATATACCCAATAACATAAAACATTTTTTTTTAAACAATTTAATTAGGAAAAAAAGTTAATATAAAAGTGTTAATTTACTAAAAATATATTACATATTAAAAACATTACTAATTAAAAATATTATAATTTTAACTACACAAAAACATAATATTATAAATGTAATGAATATAATCTAAACTATAAAATTCTACAACTAATACATTTAGTATGCCCACTCCAATTTATGAAACAGTAGAGAAATCATTGTACTCAGGAAAAGTACAAATTACTATTCCCACTACAATCAATACAACAGTAGGGAAAGCGTTGGATAGTGCAGGGGTAAAATTTACTATTCCCTCTCCACACCATACAACAGTAGGGAAAGTGTTGGATTCCCAAGGGGTACAATTTACTATTCCCACTCCAGACTGTGCAATAGTAGGGAAAGTGTTGGACTCAGGAGTGGTACGCATTACTATTCCCACTCCAGTCGTTGCAACAGTAGGGAAAGACTGCGGAGGGGTTAACATTTACTATTCCCACTCCAGTCAGTGGAACAATAGAAAAAGCGTAGGACTTGGGAGGGGTAAAATTCACTATTCCCACTCCAGACATTACAACAGTAGGGAAAGTGCTGGATTATGCAAGAATTAAATTTACTATTCCCACTCCAGTCAGTGCAACAGTAGGGAAAGAGTTGGATTGCGGAGGGGTAGAAATTTACTGTTCCCACTCCAGCGAGTGCAACAGTAGGGAAAGAGTTGGTTTGCCGAATGCCTGCGTCAGTGCTGTCAGGTGTCAGGAAACCGTACAGCATTGTGTAAAAAAAGAAAAAAAGGCCCAGTGGCGGCCACCTCATTCCCATGGCTTGTGCATGTATCAGAGCACATGTGCACCCCAGTGGAACTATGCGGGCACCAGTTGCTTCATCTGAGATTGCGGGTGGCACTTCCATTGGCAAATAAACAAATTGTAAAAGCGCCAATTAAAAAGAAAAGGACTGCAGGTGTTGTGGAGGTGTGGAGTATTGGCGGGGTAGGTGTGGGTGGAAGTGAAAAAGATGCACAGATGCGGGCGGAGAAGCAGAAGACGGAGAGAACGCTACAGAAGCACATGGGGAGAGACAGCAACCATGAGCATGGGGTAGGGGGAGAGAAACACACCAGGGGGACAGCTGAAAAAACATGCACTCGTGTGAAGTGCTTAATGAAAAAAAACAAGAGTTACCTAAAAGTGAGCAGCGGAAGTACACAAGCAAAGGGGGTAGCATCCAGGGAGGGCCAACACATTAACAGTAATATAATATAAATTAAATGTATTTAATTAATTAAAAGATATATATAACTATTAGACTTATTTAAAAAAATAAACACACATATATAATAATATATATATTTAATTACATATATTTAATTTAAAATATTATTACCCTAATAATTTTAATTTATATTATAATTTACAATTTTTTTTTAATGTAATATAACCAAAAAACATATTATATACACACACACACATATATATATATATATACACACACACATACACACACACATACCCAATAACATACATTTTTTTTTTTTAAACAATTTAATTTGGAAAAAAAGTTAATATAACAATTTTTATTTACTGAAAATATATTACATATTAAAAACATTACTAATTAAAAATATTATAATTTTAACTACACAAAAACATTATATTATAAATGTAATGAATATAATCTAAATTATAAAATTCTACAAATAATACATTTAGTATACCCACTCCAATTTATGAAACAGTAGAGAAATCATTGTACTCAGGAAAAGTACAAATTACTATTCCCACTACAATCAATACAACAGTAGGGAAAGCGTTTGATAGTGCAGGGGTAAAATTTACTATTCCCTCTCCACACCATACAACAGTAGGGAAAGTGTTGGATTCCCAAGGGGTACAATTTACTATTCCCACTCCAGTCTGTGCAATAGTAGGGAAAGTGTTGGACTCAAGAGGGGTACACATTACTATTCCCACTCCAGTCAGTGGAACAGTAGAAAAAGCGTTGGACTTGGAAGGGGTAAAATTTACTATTTCCACTCCAGACATTACAACAGTAGGGAAAGTGCTGGATTATGCAGGAATTACATTTACTATTCGCACTCCAGTCAGTGCAACAGTAGGGAAAGTGTTGGATTGTGGAACAGTAAAATATACTATTCCCACTACACTCTGTGCAACATTAGAACACACATTAGTTTACTTCAAAAAAGATTTTCATTTTGAAAACTATATTAAATAACAAAAAATGTAAATATTTAAATAGAAAAAAGATATACATAATTTTAAAAAAATAAACAAATTACATATTTATTACAATATTTAATACATATAAATTAATACAAATATTATTATAATTAAAATAGCAAACTATGGGGCCGATTACGATTGCGGAAGGCCCGTCACCACCAGCCATGCGGTGGCGGTCCTTCCGCAATCGGACCGCGATTTTCCCCCCGCCACATTACGATTGCGGAGGGAATCGTGTTCGGACCGCGGCGGACGCAAAGACCGTCCGCCACGGAACCGCCACAGGCAATTGAAGACAGAAGATCATTGAGAGCAATTGAAAGACAATGGAGAGCCGCCCCATCCACTGCCCACCTCAAATTACTAAGAAGCACCAGAAATGCCTACTACAGAAGGATTAGACGCTCAAAAGCTGATTTCATATGCAAACAATTAGACCAAGCTAAGAATCGCCCCAAAAAATTGTTCGAAATAATCAAAGCTCAATCTAAGGGTGTCTCCCACTCCCCCCAAGTCAATCCTCATACACTCCCCAATTGTGAGGATCTTGCCTCCTTTTTCACAAAAAAGACTGAAAAATTAAAGACAGACCTACTTAACGATCTATTATCCCTTACCAACACACACAATCTCCTCACTGACCACACCAGGGACCCCGCTTAACTGCTCCACAATGCTCGACCTCAAGAACAACGCCTCCTGGACTGCCTTCAACCTCTACAGCGAAGAAACTATCCTAAACACGCTCACTACTTTGAATCCCTCCAATCATTTCACAGACCCCCTCCCAGCATCCCACTTAAAGACCTTCATTCCACTGCTAGTGGCCCTATGGACTAGGATCATAAATACCTCTCTTCTGCAAGGAACCATCCCTGACATCCTCAAAGCTGGTCAGGTATCCCCCATCCTAAAGAAAGTATCAGCGGACCCATCAGACCTGAATAACTATCGCCCAATATCCAACATCTCGACCCTGACCAAACTACTCGAAAAATGTGTCCACAGGCAGCTTAGTAACCACATAGACCACTTCAACCTGCTCGACCAATTCCAATCAGGCTTTCGATCAGGGCACAGTACCGAATCAGCCATGACCCACATAATAGATGACGCATTACAAATACTGGATCAAAACAAAGCCTGCTTGCTAATCCTACTTGACCTATCTTCAGCCTTCGATACAGTCAAACACGACAACCTACTTGACCTCTTGAAGCATAGAATGGGGCTATCTGGAACAGTGTTAAACTGGTTCACTTCCTTTCTCCAAAATAGAACACAAAGATTCAAGATCAACCAATCTTTATCTAACCCCAACCCAGTCACTTTGGGAGCACCCCAGGGATCTTCCCTCTCCCCAACACTCTTCAATCGGTTTATGGAACCACTCACTGAGCTTCTCAACTTCGCAAATATCCAATATCAAATGTACGCCGACGACACACAACTCTACATTAAGGTCCACTCTCTTGAAGACATCAAGTCCCTTAACTCAACGCTCCGAAAAACACAGAACTGGCTAGCTAAGAACCATTTAAAACTAAACACACTAAAGACAGAATTCCTCTTAATCGCTCCCCCCAACCAAACAATCATCATCCGCGAGTGGATGAAGCACCTAACTGCACTCGACGGTCAACCTCTCCATTGATTCCGCTAAATCTCTAGGAATAACCCTGGATAATAAGCTAAACATGCAGAAGCACATCAGCGCTGCAACAAAAGGAGCAAATTATCAGATAAACACACTGAGAAAATTGAAACCCTTCATACCCGCAAATGACTTTAAACAGGCAGTTCAAACTCTAGTAATTCCCAGAGTTGACTATGGGAGTGTCGCTCTCTGTGGTCTTCCCAAATCATCGACCGCTCTGAGCCTCAATCAATACAGCCGCCAGACTCATCACAGGCACCAAAAGAAACTGCCACATTTCCCCTGACCTTCATGCCCTCAACTGGCTACCTTTTGAGGCCAGAATCCAGTTAAAAATCGCCTGTATGACACATAAGGCATTACATCACAAAACCCTGAGTTACCTAGCGGAGAAACTAGTACTATCAGGTGGTAACAGATCTACCAGGAGTTCTAATAATCTTCTACTTAAACCACAACGTTTCTCCAGGAAGATAACATACAATCGTATCTTCTTAGGAATGGCCCCCAGGATCTGGAACGCCTTACCCCCAGAAACAAGACTTAATCCGTCCACTGCTTTTTTTAAAAAAGAAGTGAAATCGATTCTCATGTCCAAATTCACTTGAACTGGTCCTATACACTCTTGTAGATATGTGCTAATCTCTAATATTTACCAGTACTGTATTCACATAATTCATTGTATTTATATGTATATGTCATTACCTATATTTGCCCTGTAAAGCGCTCTGATACCCGCAAGGGTCTTGTTCACGCTATACAAAACCGTAAAAAAAATTGTTGTGATTGCCTGGCGGAGCGGTCTGCATCAATGAAATGGTGGCAGTGCCTAGCAGCCAGATCACGATGCTGTCTCCAGCCAGCCTTTCCATGGCGGGTAAACCGCCATTGAAAGGCTGGTGGAGATTGGTTTCGGGGGCCCGTTGCGGGCCCCCCTTGTGTTGGGGGGAGGCGTGGGTGCACTGGGGGGGGTACCCATGGTACCCCCCCAACATTTCACTGCACCAAGTGGCAGGCACCGTGTGGTGCCTGCCACGTAGTGCAGTGAAATGCGCAACATGCCATTTTAACTTCGCGGTGGGTGCTGCTGTCAGCAGCACCCGCCACAATGTTAAAATGCAAGATGCAACCGCCATGGTGGCGGTCGCATCCTGATTTGGTGTGCAGGACCGCCGCATGTATTGCGGACGGTCCCGGTCTCCACCACGATGGCGGACGGACTCCAGTCCGTCCACCATCGTAATCGGCCCCTATATTCCCAGAATAATATAAACCAATAAATATGTTATTTAAAAAACACAACACAATTAACACATAACATAATAAAAAAACACAATTTTTGAAAAATATGTAACTATTTTTAAATGTATTACTTAAGTAACTTCCTACCCTATACCTATACCAACTACACAACACACACCTAAAATGTTTTAAATTATAATATTTACACATTTTACATAATTATCAATTAAAATATTAATATAATTACCTTATTTATTTGAAAATTTGTATAAAGCGCGAACATGACCCGTACGGGTATCAAAGTGCTGTACAAAGGAGCAGACGTGAAAGGAGGTAGAGGCATGAATACAACACCATAAAGGACCATAACAAGCACAAATACAAAAAACAAGAGCAACAACCCATCTTGTGGGACATGTAAAGTGTCAGGTGAGCAACATATCTTATGGAGCACGTGGATAGACAAAATTACAAAGATGAGCAGAGGTATCAAAGATTATCCACGGGAAATAAAAGTTAGTTAAGGTGGCCTCGGGACTATTGCTGTAGATGGTCATTCATTTAACTTGCTTTTTGAATGAGGCGGTAGTAAAATAATTATATTTAATTACCTTCCCACCCTTATCTTAGAAAACCAACAACCTACACCTAAATGGTAATTACATAATTAACTATCAATTAAACAATTAATAATAATTTAACTAATAAATTAATTGTATTTAATTAATTTTCCACCGTTTACCCCTACAAATACAACTCACACCTAAACTATAATGCAAACAATATCTTAATTACACAATTTACATAATTAACTATCAATTAAATTATTAGAAATTAACAGTAAATATTAAATATTGTAATTAACTTGCTGCACACTTTTTACCCATACAAAAACAACAAAGTGCACTAAAGAAAACAATGTATTATACAATTTACATAATTAATTATCAATTAAATTATTAATTATAATAAATAATTTTTAATTAAATATAATTAATTTACTTCCCACCCGATACTCCTACAAAACCAACTCACACCTAAAACTTACATTTAAAATAAAATTAATTATACAATTAACATAAATAATTATCAATTAAATAATTAATATTAATTAAAAAGATTATTAATTAATTAGAATTAATTTACTTCCCACCCTGTGCCCCTATAAACCCAACACCCCACTATGGTACTGAAAATGACAAAAAAAACTATTAAATTAAATTTAAAAACTACTAAATATTTACAAACTATATTAAAAAACATTAATATTTATACAAACAATTTATAACATACAATTAAAATATATAGTAAAACACATAAAAATCATTAAAAATCGATCTTATTAACAACAATATTTTTAACATCGATATTAACAACATAGGCCCCTATTACAATGCCGGTTGGACGCGAGTCAGAAACGGGCCCGCCCGACAAGGAGTCGGAGGTCCGGCATACCAAATTACAATGCGACCGCCTTCACTGCGGTCGTAAAGTGTATGTTTAGTATTTCGGCTTGTGCCGCAGGCCTCAGCACAAGCAGCAATAGTAAACATGCACTTTTTAAACATCGTTGCACCGAGTGGCAGGCACCACAGGTGCCCCCCAGGCCTCATAGTGGCGACCGCGGAGGGACGGGGGCCCTCCTAGGGGCCCCCAAAGTCCGTTTCCGTCTGCCTTTCTATGGCAGCGGGACCGCCATAGAAAGGCAGACCGAAAAGGACATCGTAATCCCTATGGCGGTGCCTGAGTAAGCACCGCCCTTACTGTAGGGAATACATTCCAACCGCTGGACTGACAGGCTCCTTCAGCTCGTCAGAACAGCAGCGATTGGTCCCTCCACCTCCGACCGCAGCATCGTAATGCGGTGGTCGGACCGCAGGGGCAGATGTCGGTCAAACGGCAAGCGACGGCTGGTCGGTTGCGGTCCGACCGACGTCGTAATGAGGCCCATAGATATTTTTGGAATCGATATTAAAACTTTCTATATTTTTAACATCGATATTACTTACCTTAAAATCGATATTCTTGTCAACGATATTCTTGCAGATGATATTTCTGTATGATGATATTTCCAACTCGATATTTATGTAGGTCAGCATTACATTTTCAATATTTTGTCTGAATACACTAAGAAGCCAGCAAATGGCAGAGACAAAGACAACAAATGGTAAGTAATGGGCAGGCTTGAAGCCCACTGTGAGCTCTTAGTGAGCCGACAAAAGCCCTCATCGTGGCCACCGATTACATCAGAAACATCCTCGATCGAGGAGAAACAGCCGCCCTCCTCAACCTCTCCACAGCCTTCGACACAGTCTCCCACCACGCACTTAGCTTGGACATCCCACAAAATGCCCACATCTCACTGCACCTCAACGCACTCCACTGGCTCCCAGACCAGGAAAAGACCGAATTCAAGCTACTCACATACACCTGCAAAACCCTCCACAAAGCTGGACCAGCATACCTCAACCACCGCCTGAACTTCTACCAACCCACCAGACACCTTCGGTCAGCCTCCAGGGCTACCGCATGCACCCCTCGCATCAAAAAGATCAGATGCGAGGGACAATCTTTCTCACACAGCAGCCAAAGCCTGGAATGACCTCCCGCTACACCTCAGAACCACACCGTCCCTTATGGACTTTCAAAAGAAGGTCAAGACCTGGCTCTTCCAGAAAAAACAGGCAGGATTCCATCCGCCTACCTTTCTCGGCCCTCGCCCTACTCAGCACCTGGATAAGTTCGAAGGCGATTAGTCGCACTTTACAAATCCACATAAGATAGCCTCGGAGATGACAAATTACTGTATTGACCACACCTGTCCGGAAACGAGGAGGAACTGACCTACTTCGTCGAGACCTTCCGAACCCCAGTCTCGGGAAACGCTGGAGGCCGAGATATCGGACTCCGACATTGCAGATGCCTTGGCACACATGACGAAAGGGAAGGCTCCGGGCCCAAAT
Source organism: Calotriton arnoldi (assembly GCA_963921515.1). Classification (NCBI taxonomy): domain Eukaryota; kingdom Metazoa; phylum Chordata; class Amphibia; order Caudata; family Salamandridae; genus Calotriton; species Calotriton arnoldi. Next base: position 673,140 of record CAWUFW010006719.1, on the reverse strand, counting down.
GGTCTAACTCCTGAATTGTTCAAATGCCTACGTGCCCATGTAGCATCCCACCTAGGGGAGATGCTCCGGAATGCAAGACGAGATGGGGTGCTCCCAGGAGACCTACGCCAAGATCATCCCGATACGTAAGGAGGGTAAACCACCGGAAAACTGTGCATCCTCTTATCCCATCGTGTTGTTGAACATAGAAGCAAAAGTACTGGCGCAGGTTCTTGCAAACCACACGTTGCACGTCGTGGAATCATTTATGGCAGCAGATTAGTCGGGGTTCATGCCGCATAGGGTGACGCAACATAATATCAGATGGCTGTCTGGCTGCTTGGCCCACAGCAGTGAGATCGGGGAGCCGGCGATGCTCCTATAACTGCATGTGACAAAGGTATTTGACTCCCTGGAATGGCCCTATGTGATGGCAATCCTGGGGAAGATGGGCTTCGGTCCATCCTTCCTGGGCTGGGTCAATCTGCTTTACTGAGATCCCATGGCCCGAGTAATAGTGAATGGCACACTGTCAGAGGAAATATCGATAGGAAGGGCCACCAGGCAAGGATGCCCACTGCTGTTTGCAGTGCAATTGAGCCACTCGCTAGCAGGATACATAAAGATGCCCAGATCCAGATCCTGAGATGGGACCCGGACTGGAACAACACAATTTCCCTATAAGCGGCTGACTTTCTTCTCTACCTGGCAGACCCTTGTCAGTCTCTTCAACAGATACTGGAGATCCTGCGCCTCGTAGTGATGTTTGCAGGAATCTGCATAAACTGGAATAAATCCATGGCTTACCCCTGACGGTCTGGCACCCCTCTCCTGAACTCTTCCAGGTCTAACAGGAGCCCGTCAGTGTTTCGTATCTAGGATCTACATTAGGACTAACTGGGAGCTGTTCTTTCAGGAGAACCTGGGCAAAGTCCTGGAGGCATATGGACGAGATGCAGGACATTGGCGGACTCTGCCTCTGTCACTATTGGGCAGGGTAGCATTATATAAGATGATCAAATTCCTAATGTTCTACAGAGCACCCCCTACGCAGTGCCAAATAGGGTTTCCATAAAGTGGATGACATCACTAGGTTATTGCTTTGGGATGGAGGGGCCCACCTGGATCGTCCTGGCGACACTGGGACGAGGGCATCGCCCACCCAACTTAAAGCTGTACTACTGGGTGGCCCAGCTAGTGGTCATGAACAATTGGGTCTTCTCAGACCAGCAAGAGGCTTTCCTACGGGTGGATAGAAGGACACTAGACCCGGAGAGACACCTTTGCCACCTATACGATGGGTGGAGGACATATGGGCTCCTGCCGCTGACAGCCTTGGTGGTAGACATTTTGAGGAGGGCGACACGGGCCATAGGTTGGTGGGGCAAGATCCCCATAGCATCACCCCTTTGGCAGACAGAGGCCCCAAAGGAGCTCAGGGCAACTGAGGGACACAACAGGTGGGACATTCTAGGAATTACTATGGTGGGGGATGTCTGGAGAGACGGTGGGATGGTACCCTTCTCAGAACTGCATACTGAATACGAATTGACGGAGAGCCAGTACCTCAGATACCTGCAGATGCAGCACATTCTTCAGGAACACAAGGATCTCTTGAAGGACCTAACGGAGGAACCCCCCCTTGAGTTAGGGTGCTCGCCTCCCCAGACACACACACAATGTCTCCTTGGTATACACAACATAACTCGCCCATAGCCTTCCCCAATTAGACTCATTTAGGCACAGGTGGGAACAGGACCTGGGTAGACTGGATGACGATGAATGGAGCGAGGTCTGCCGCTACCCGAGAGAGGTGGCGATAAGAGCAAGATTCCGCCTGGTCCAGCTTAAGTTGCTTTACAGAGCCTGCCTCATGATGGTGACACTATGCAAAATGCAGTGCAGCGACTCGGACCTCTGTCTGAGGGGTTATGGTCAGAAAGGCACTTTAAGTGTTACAGCAAACAAATGATGGACGGAATGCTGACAATGCAAACATTCTCCCCCAGTCAATAGATCAGGGAGGACCTGGCTTGGCAGTTCGGGCTGGACTGTTCCCATGAGGCACAGGGTCAAGACTGATTTGCATATGGCTGGGTTCAAACTGGAATGGCATGGTGAGCAAAAAAACGATGGATTTAGGCCCAGATCTCTGTACTGGGGTGAATGTATGACATTGTTCTGCATTCTGTCCATCAACTGTTGTTTTTGCAGAAAGGCACCTTGCTACATACTATCTTGGGGTGCAGCCATTGCAGAGGCACTGGGAGAGGGTGGGGGACAGGTTGTCTGAAGTGACAAAGGAACAGGTGCAGCTCACACCAGAACAGTGGCCCTGGGTATTTGGGAAGAGCAAACACTGGAGAGGCACACATTGCTCTTCTGCAACGTAAACAATGGGGAAGCACCTCTGTGCCCACATTGCAGGACCGGGGGTCCAATCTGGACTGGTGTATGAGGGCAGAGGAGCAGGTCTACAAGGCTCAAGGTTGTCCTCATAAATTCAACAAAATATGGGGCCTCCGGAGGAGTGAGGAGACAGGCCACTAGCAGTCACCATCTTGAGGGGGAGCTGGGGGGGGAGGGGGTTGGGTGATGGCAGAGGAGGATTCAATCCAGTGGAACCCAAGCCGACAGAGGTGAAGGCCGTACGGCAGGAGGCGACCACGCCAGGGTCTACATGTGGGCACTTAGACGTGATGCCTGCAGAAAAACGACATACCAGACACATTGTGCGCGCCACAGTTTGTCTTGATATGGGTACTGGGGTAGCAACCCAGGCCCCATATAGCCACATACAGCAACACACACCAACTGTCTAGGAGAAGTTAGAGTTGGGGGCTGATTTCACTGTTTGGGTTAGTTGCTTGTTGGGAGGCACCAGGATAGCGAGCTCGCTGTCTCCGGCGACTGGGAGAGGGGGGTAGATTACAATTGGTGAGAACTTCAGGGAGGGAGAACCTACTGGTGGGTATGGTATGCAATGTATGGTGTAAAGTTGAAAATACCTATAAAAAGATTTTGTTTAATTAATCAGTCACAGGGGAAATTGACCCAGCCCCAATCTGACCAGAAGAAAGGGTTTGTGGATAAAAACACTGGTAAATTTGTTCCTAAGGGCTATGAGTGTTACCAGTTTGGGCTTACCAAGGGAGATGCCAATTGTCCCAAGAGTGCCCAGCCCCCACCGGTGGATGTACTCCTGGGTTGGCCAGTGTAGCGCTTGGGGAGGCGATGTCCCCATAAGTGTGGTGGGAGACAGCTGAGGTTACCCTAGTGTCCCTGGGTGACAGAGAGATGGTACCCAAAGCCCACATGCCTTCAAATACTTCCAAGTATAGGCAGTGGTTCACCATCAATGGGCAGAGTGGAGGCTCTGAGAGACACAGGTGCCAGCATGGCTACTGTCAGGTGGCATCTGGAGTCCTCAGAGCAGGTGATACCCAATACATTCCAAAAGGTTGTATTAGTAGACAACAGTGAGAGCCACTACCCAGTGGGTCCGGTTCCCTTTGAATGGAGACGGGGGTGGGGTATCAGATTTTCTTAGGGTGGCTGTGAAACCTGCCATGTCTGTGATTGTTTGCTACAAAATTATCTGGCGCACACTACCTGGAAATAAATAGAGCTCAGGTCACACCTGGAAATAGGGTTACTTGAGTGGGTCTGCATGACCACAAGGTCCATGGCTGCCCCGAAGGAGAGTCAAGTAAGCCTGGAATAATGGCCCAGGCAGCTGCCAAGAAATGGAAGGGCAGCGGGCATGGGAAACCAGCCCCAGAAACTCCCACGGTACAGGTGCATGGGGCACTGGAGGTGCCCACTGCAGAGCTTACCAGGGAAGACATTGCTTCCCTAGGAGACCTGTGTGAGCATGCTGGGTGGCATGTTGATGGTGGGTCTCCCAAGGAGGAGTTCTGCAAGGGACAAAAAGAGTACCCAACCCTAGACGGTATGAGGTGTCAAGCAGAAGCCCAGGCAGCTGGTGACACCTCTGGAGATCACCTAATCTATTGGGAGAATGGTCTCCTGCATACTGAGTCTAAGGTGCCTGTGCATGAGACAACACGTGTGTTGGTAGTTCTCCGCCCCCCCCTCCCCCCAATGCTACAGGGCCTTCCTACTGGGACTGGCTCATCAGATACACTTGGCATCTGGTGCAGGACAAGACCTTTGGGGAGGAGGGGGGGGACGAGGAAAGGAGGAGGCAAGGAGGCAATGGGGGGAGGGGAGGAGGGGGTTGCTAAACCAAATTCCCTTCTGTGGCACCTCCTGGAGGCAAAGAGTAGGCAGGGCAAGATGGCGTCCCAATTCAGCCTCATGGGCTCATGCCTTTTAGGGTCTTGTTGAATCTTTCAACAAGCCCATTGGTTAAAGGATGATAGCCCTAACTGAGGGGGGGCAAAGAGGGCAGCATTCTCTATCCCAGAGGGATTTTCACAATTTCACAAATTAGTGATTCCCCTTGGATTGACAACTGCCCCTGCCACCTTCCAGAGGTTGGTGAACCGGGTCTTGGTTAGGATGGAGGCCTGCAGTGCTGCTTACCTGGACGACATAGCGGTCTACATCAGTAGCTGGGAGGACCACTTGTTTCACCTCCAGGAAGTACTTCAGGCCCTGCAACAGGCAGGCCTGTCTATCAAGACCAGTGAGTGGCAGATAGGGCAGGGATCTGTTGTGTATTTGGGACACCTCATGGGAGGGGGTAAGGTGCAGCTCCTCCAGGACAAAATAGAGACGGATCCTAGCCTGGGAACCCCTGAAACCTGGACAGAAGTGAGGCCTTCCTGGGTCTCATTGGATACTACAGGAGGTTTAAGGGATATGGCACCACTGTTGCTCCCTTAACTGAGCGGACGTCCAAGAAGCAGCCAAAAATTGTGATCTAGACAAAAGCCTTTGACATGCTCAAACAGGCCATGTGTACAGACCAAGTATTCAAGCCCCCTGACTTTTTCCAGGAATTATTTGTGCAAACTGATGCCTCAGAGCATGACATAAGGGCAGTGTTATCACAGTTCAATGAGGAGGGCCTAGGCCAAACTTCAGCCTTCATCACTAGGAGGCTACTTCGCAAGGAACAGAGGTGAAGTCTTTGTTGTGGTCGGAGCACTGAAGAAGCTGAGACCATACCTGTTTGGGACTCACTTCCGTGTTCAGACAGATCCCTCAGATGGCTCATGCAGATGAGGGGTGTGAATCCAAAGCTGCTGAGGTTGTTCATCTCCCTACAGGGAATGGACTTCACGGTGGAACACCGTCCTGGGTCAGACCACTCCAATGCTGATGGGCTGTCCAGGTTCTTCTGCCTTAGAGATGAGAACTCCCAGGAGGTTGGGTAGTTCTCCCCACTTTTAGGTGGGGTGGAAACGTGTTAAACCTGCCAGCCTTAAGGTGGTCTTCCTCCAAACATTTTTATCTTCACCCTTTAATTTTTCTGAATTTGTTTTTGCTGGCCACAGGTCTCTGTGCACTTTACCACTGCTAACCAGTGCTAAAGTGCTTACGCCCTAAAACATGGTAAAATTGCTTTACACCTGATTGGCATATTTAATTTACTTATAAGTCCCTAATAAAGTGGTATATCGTATACACAGGGCCTGTATATTTAATGCTAGTAATAGGTTTGCAATTAACAGAAAAGGGTTTGGCCCTTAATCAGTAAGGCCGGACCAATTTACAAAGCAAAAACCACCAAAAATGCCAATACTGATGCTCATTTATTCATCCTTTCAACCTTTATTTAGATGACATTTCACATAGGTTGAACGATATTAATTCTCATTCCCCGTCGGTGGCCGGTTTTAAGGTTTCCCCACTTATTGTATGCCGACGACATTGTATTAATAAGTTATACAAAGGTGGGGTTGCAGAGACTAATAAAAGAAACTGCTCTATACGCTTCATCTCACGGGTTAAAAGTCAACTTAAAGAAGTCAAAAACAATGCTGGTATCAAGGGGGTTAGCAGCGCGTCCTATATTGAGTATAGAAGGGTCTGTGTTAGAATCCGTTTCAGAGTATAGATATCTGGGTGTCATACTAGATGCTAGGGGTTCGGGTAAGAATCAGTGGGCAGCACTACAGAGAAGAAATAACTCATTAACTGCAGCATTCGCTACCCTCCAGAATAACTTAAAAGGCCTTTCCCTTAAACCGTTACTACAAGTAATGTCGGTTAAACACGTTCCATCTCTGACATATGGAGTAGAGACCTTTAGAGGACGCGCTGATAATATCATAGACAAGCTGGTGACAGGTACCTATCGTCGCTTGTTTCATCTCCCTCAGCAGACATCACCAGCGCAAATTCGACTTGAGTTCGGCCTTAGATGACAGACCCTAAACAGCTTAGGTTCATATTTGAAATTTTGCCACAGACTGAGACGGGATAATAACTCAACGCTTTTGACAGTGGTCTGGGAGGCGATATGTGATAGCAAACATAAGCAGGCCCATGAATACTTCAAATTGGCTATAGATACGTTGAAGGCTGAACAATTATGGGCTTTACCCCTTTCACAGGTGGCATTTAACAAAGTGATAAATGGGTGCAGTAAAAAAATGTCCTTGCTATTGGATAAAGCAGTATTGGCAAAAAGATACCCATGCATGGACAGTGATTGCTTCCTATGGTATGCTCAAATCTCAGAGCTATCTAGGGGATTTAAATAGCCAAAGGGCCAAGCTGAAGTTTATGAGTCTCCGGTTAGGCAACACCCTATTCCGTGGAGACACCCCAGCTTGGAAAAAGCCGAGTGGTGAAAGGATGTGTCGTCTCTGTAACTATAATAGAGAAGATATTTGTCATATCATTTGTAGTTGCCCAGCGTTATTAGATGAACGTAGGAGGCTGCTGAGGCAGGACTTTAATAGTCAATTGATACGAACATGTCGACAAGCAGTCATAGCCAGCCCGCAGGGAGAAGGTGTACAATTCACTGGCAGACTTTTGAAGTTTATAGAAATAGCAGAGAGGAAACGGACTAATAGTGATCCATGAAGAGATTTTTTTAGTACTTATGAATTGAGGAATAGTACTTTTAATTATGTGGTTTTTAAATAAGGGCCCAGGATTGGTTATGTATGAAAGGTAAGGAATTGCATAAAGATGTTTTATTGTATGAAATGTAAGAAAACTGTATTAAGATGTTTTTTACTGTAAGTTTTTATTAACTGAACAATAAATCTTTCATTCATTCATTCCTTTCAATGACCCGGTTTTGCATCATGGTCTGGAACGGTTTGGAGTAAACCCGCCGAGCTCAAACATAGTGGAAATAAGTACGTTTTCTCCACGTTATGCCCAAACTTGCTCTTGTGCTGCAATTGAATCAGTACTGGGGAGTGATGTTTCACAACCTTTTCTTGAAATCGCGTAAGCTCCATTGTTTTTGTAAAGAAGTCTGGCATCACATGCACAAAGCGTAAACACGACCTCGGGTGCGAAATAATTTGAACCAACTCAGTTTGAACAAACGTGGTATTCACTCGCGTTCTTGACTGAGTTAATCTTGTTGACAATCAGCCGGGTTCACATTTTCGACAGAACTGTTCCTGTATATTCGGTGCAGCTTCACGCAAGCTCGAGCGCTTCAGCGCAATATGACAACATTGGTCCTACATGTATTTGGACCCTGGTGGATCGTGTAGAAAACAGTTTAAATATCTGTGTTTTCCCAAATAATATTCTTTTTATGCGATTGCTTTTTTCATTTTCCCAACAGGGAAAAGTGTTAAAAACCAGAATAAGACGAGGCGAGACTGAGGCCTTCACTAAACAAGTAAGCATACACGAAGTGAACACCAAGAACTTTTTTTCCTTTTTCTTTCTTTCTTTTATTGACTAAGACACGTCGGTTTCTAAATAGTTTCTTTTATGGATATTGCTTTACAGTGTTGCCTTTGGTGGCATGTGTCACGGGATGGTGAATAAAAAGGATATTCAAGCCTTACTTAAAGACAATGAGGTAAATGGATTTGGGAAGAATGTGGCGTGAATGGAGTGTGTTCGAATGGGATGACTCAGTTTCAGGAATTTCAGTATTGTTTCTGTTTGTTTTGTTTCCAGCTCTTTTTGTTCTGTGTCCTGAGGAAAACCGGACAACTAATTACAGTGGGTTCGAAACGCGTCGACTGGTTTACTATCTGACCATATAGGTGTTTATGTAAATAGGATACCGCTCGTGCTCAGTAAAGATTGCGTTGTTTATTTGTTATAAATACGAGCCATACCGAGTAGGTACACCATTTGGTCTGGGCCTCTGAAAGAATTTGAAAGGGGATCAATATAGAAAAAACTCAGAGGCATTTTTTCATTTTTTTTGTTTATGTAAATTTTGGTTGAAAATTATACAGAACTGGAGCGAAAATGTATTGCACATGTTCGTAAAGTGATGTTTATTGTATAATGACAACATTCTTGTGTCACACAAAATTTGATGTTTTGTTGTCTTCTGTGTATATCAAATTCTTATAAATGTGTATTTATATATAAAAAAAAAAAAGAACTATTTTCCAAAAAACAGGTGATAAGACCAAAAATAATTATAAATAAATTAAATGAAAAAGGATTTGTAGATCAGATTGATTCGGTCTGTTTGATCATGGTATGAAAGGATGAATAAATGAGCATCAGTATTGGCATTTTTGGTGGTTTTTGCGCAGTAGTAGGTTTGCAGCACTTATTGTGCCACCCACTTAAGAAGCACTTAAACATAGGTCCCAGGTCTGCCATTGCAGTCTGTAGGCATTTTAAACTGCCAATTCAACTTGGCAAAATAATCCCCTGGCCAATCCTTATACGACATTTTTATTACATATAAGGCACCTATAATTTAGGCCCTAGGTTGCCCATTAAGCAGGGTGCATTAAAAAAAAAAACTGGGCATGTACTTTTAAGTTTTACATGTCATGCTAGTGAAAAACTCACAAATTTGTTTCTCATTACTGTGGAGCCTACATCTCCCACAGGATAACATTGGGTTGCATTATTACATTTAATAAGTGCTAACTTTTGATTGGAAATTCATGTCTGGTGCCTGAGGAATTACAATTAAAAATCCTTTTTATTGGTAAAGTCAGATTCTAAGTTACCACTTCAAAAAGGCCACTTTAGAAAGTTAATCAAATATTCAGAAAATACCCCCTACACCATAGATTTGTATTTCACTTCTGTAGACGCAGTACAACTTTCACATACCCTAGGGAAATTAAGGCCCTGATGTCTCTTAGTATGCTTCCTGCCATTCACTTTTTAGTATTCCAAATGCTTTCATGACACATATATGTGTGTGTGTGTATGTATATATATATATATATATATATATATATATATATATATATATATATATATATACCTTAATGCGAACTGGAATCTGTACGATAAATACACAATCTCAGACAATTGACATACTGTGACGTAAAACAGACACTATTCATAGATCTTTTTTATCAAATTATTCTTCGTGTGGTTTCATAGTGCAGTGTGAAAACACGTGGTCATATAACATTTATACAACTCAAACATATTACAGTTTAGACATACAAATAATTCAACATATACTTTACTTTTTACATCCACATTAAATTCCATATACAATGCCTATAAAGACATAATAATTGAACATACATGTCCAAATGAAAGTTCCCTAAAAATGAAGTTGGGGATATATTATGCTCCCTCAAAAGATTTTGATCATCTAGGTATCATGTGGCCCTATGTGGTCAGGGTGTAGGTAAAAGGCTTAGTATCGCAATTATCTTGGAAGATATGAATATTCTCCTAGTCATCCCATAAACAACTTAATTTTTAGTCGGAATGTGTTCCCCCTGGCCACTTTCATAGTGCGCTGACACGTTTCGACCTTCACATTGGGCCTGTTGCTTTCACAAAGGCCTACCTCAGGGCTGGGTGTATGCTTTATTAGGAAACTATCATGCTCCTTGATATAACTTTTGCATATTCCGTGAGCCTTTATCCTAGTAGTGCACTGTGGCCTGTAATTTGGGTTAGCAACGTGTAAGGTTTGATTGGCCATCTGCTTCTGTGCATGTTCACCGTAGAAGTAATTATATTGGAGGTGTGATCCAGAGTCTTCCTTCCTCGAGGCCTCCCGTTCAAATCAGATAACTCACCCCTTATTACCTTAACAGGATCACCTCCCCCGTTTGTTAGATACTTTTAGAAAGTTGGCATTTTTCTGCCCTAGCTATTTGGTGTCTGCAGCCTGTTCCAGGGTCACATGACCGGGTGTAGTTGGCAGTTGGACTTCATATATATTCCTCCCAGACAGCCACACAATAGAGGGATTAGATGTGACTGGATGGGCCGTCACTTGCAGGATGGGAGGCGGAACCTGGCACAGCCCCACTTGCAAATCAATAGGATGTGCCCTTCCTTCTCATAAAGGAGTTCACACTTGTGCATTGTGGCTGGAGCCAGGGGAGGTTGGAAATTCCAAGCACTTCAAAGAAAATCTCTATAAACGTCTCTCTACTTAAAAGGCACCAGGAATAAAAATAGGACCCTCAGACCCACTCTTCAGTTGACTTTCTGGACCTTGGGAAGGACTCTCATAGGACTGCTGCTGCTGTGGCCTGCTGTGTATTTTTAGGACTACTTTGCTGCACTTGAAGGGACTGCTCTGCTGCCTGAAGCCTGCCTTGAACTCTGAGTCCTGCCCTGCTGCTTGAGCCCTGTTCCACCTCTTGAACCCAGGACTACCAGAGTGACTCCAAGGGTTATTTGCTTGGCCTCCTGATCAGAGCCACAGGGCTGAAAAGGCTCCAAACATCTTGCACCTGTACCTAGCCTGAGTGAGTCCTCACCCTCCAAGCGGTGCCTCTTCGGTCCTGGACCCTTGGAAGTGGTGCTAAAGGTGCACAGAAAACCATCCAAAACTAGGGACTTAGAAAACATTTGGCTAAAAAGTGCTCTGAGAACCGAGAGGAGACCAGGATCTACCTGCTCATCAACCCGCCCACGGTGCATCATCGGTCAGCTGGACTTCACGCCAGTTTCCAGTACGTTCTTCTCCACAGCAGCAATCCTGTTCAGTGATCCTTTGCAGAAGGGCAGCCTCGTCAGCCACTGCTTGCAGGTTCAAGATGCTGGAGGTTTTCGACTTCCAAAAAAGAGATTAAATTCAAATGTAGAAATCTTCACTGTTACTTTGTCCAGAAGCTCTCCTACAACAACACCTCCTCCTCGGACACCGCCTGCAGCATTGCCTCGCTGAACTGCACCTTCTCAGACAATTTTTGCTGAAATTTCTTCTATGTCCAAAGGTAAGCACCGACCGGGCCCAATCCACTTCTTGTATCCGAACCACGCTCCATTGCAGTCAGCCATATTTTTCGACTTTGACCTAGACTTGCTCGAATAGATGTTCGTTGTTGGCGCTTTGATCTTTTAGGTGTTAACCTTAAACTTTAAAAATTCATAACACTGGTTGGATGTTTGCTGTTTTGGTGTCAAATAATTAATTAAAATGTACTATATTTTTCTAAATTGGTGTGGGATTTTTCTTATGTTGTGTTTTCACGTTATAACTGTTAGTATGCTGCATAAATACTTTACACATTGCCTTTAAGTTAAGCATGACTGCTTTTGTGCCAAGCTACCAGAGGGTTCAGCACAGGTTAATTTATGTCACTTTTGTAGTTCACCTTGACCGGCTTTGTGGCCGTGGTTTGAGCAGGATTAACACCCTACTCAACCAACCAACAACCCAATTTCTCACACTACCAAAGGTAAACTAAGAGTGGACTCCAAGCCTCTGTATATACTTGGTAAGCTCACAATATGTCTTTCGCAACCAAGCTGTGCACTCGACTTAATGAAAATGCTCATATTTTCTCAGATGAATAAACAAGAGCAAATGCACTTGCGGTTTTTCTTCTTCCACATGCATAGAGGACAATGATCTGTGATGCAGGGACCCTTTAAGATAGTCAGTCTTGCTGCTGTTTAACCCTTTTACTGACCTAGTTAGAGAGGTCATGAAAGGGTGTCCACAGGATGCTTTTATGATGTAAATACATGTCAACAGGGCAATTAGGCAGGTGTTTTTTCCTTTTTTGTTCCCAATCCCTCAATCGGAGACAAAATCCCTCTCATCCAGAGTTTGAGAGAAAAGAAGGAGAAAAAAAAAAAAAAAAGTTTGTTGGTGCCAGATTCTTTCTGGGAACTGGAAATCGCTGTAATGAGGTAGCCCTGTGCACTCACTTCTGGGTCACCTCCTATTTATGCGACAAGTGACGACACTGCCCTCATGCATATCAGATGGGCCTGGGAGGTACTGCCCTTCCAAATCTATCCAACGATTGAGCTGGTGGGAGAGGCAACAGGCGGAGCGAAGAACAGCCATTACTGATCCCAGCTCCTCTGTAGCCATGCCCACCATTACAAGGCTCTTTTTTCTCTTGGTGGGGAGAGGGGTGAACGAGAGGATGGAGGAGAAGCCCAGCTCCAGCCACCATTCGTCCCACCCCACCAACATAAAAGATTAACCAGGAGGTAGGCACTGGAATGGGAGGAACTATAAGGGTTCCAGTCCCCCGCTTTCCCTCCTCACTTACTGATTCAGTTTCACAGAGTTCCTTCATCACCCAATGCTTCTCTGTCCGAGGGAAAGAGATGAGGGTCAGTGCTCCAGCAAGAAGCTACATTCTGCTTGGATTTTCATTAACTGAGGAGTCTAGAAACTATGGGTTTTTCTTAGCCTCAGAAAAAAATTAAGCAGCTCCCGGCTCCATGTTGGGGAAAAGACACAACTTTTTGTAGAACAGCAAGCAGCGCAGGCGCTGTCTGGATTTTTCCTTACCCTTAGAACAAATGCGCACAGCACCTAGCTTTTTGCTGGGTGTGTGTTTTTTTTCTCTCTCTCTCCCCTCCACAGCGAGGAGCCCAGACACTATTTGGATTTTTTTTCCAACCTCAGAAAAATGCAACCACCACCCAGATCCTTGCTTGGGTGCAAATACACACATCTGAGCCTGGGGTTATCCTACACATAAGTAAACCTACCAACCCTGACATTTCTCAATAGTGGACACCTCCAGGAGTCTTCATTGGTGTGACTTGCTAGGTTGCAACACAATTTCTTACACAGAATTTCCTGCACAGGTCAATCACTATTAAGAAAATAATTTCCTCATATTATATAATGGAGGATTTTTGACATTTGCCTGAAGTTCTGGAGTTCTCCCTCACGGACAAGTGGAAATATTGATTTTGGTTACATATTGTTGGGATGGAAAAGTCCTCTACATGGTAATAGACATGTATGCCTGTCCCGAGAGCCCAACCGTACTGATTCTAGCATTAGGGATCCAGATTTTTGTTGTCATAGGCAAACACAGATCATGCGCGTTTGCAATTACATAGGCCTGTCTTGTGGATTGCGGCCTTGTTGGACCTGGAGGGGTGCCCAAAGTGCTACCCTTATAGTGGGGGAAGGCTCCCACCTTCATCAGGAGTTAGGCAGCATGAGCAGTGGTAGCAGCATACGGTGCATTAATCAGTAGTAGTGAAAAAAACAAGTTACTTACCTGTACACTGTGGTTCTCCAGTATTGATATCTTTTATAGATTCACATGCTTGAATCTTCCCAGTCGTCATGGTGGGGTCCCACGGTAACAGTAAAATAGCAGTATTAAAACATTGAAATGCCCATAAGAATTCACTAGCTTTAGCAACCTATTATCATTGTTATAAAACATCCAAACTCTAGCCAATCAGAGCGTAGACCATAGAATCTCCTTCCCCTGCAGGGCCACCATACCTCAGATTTCGAGCACAGGTGCCTTAGGTAATGAAGAGGTATGGAAGGTGAACCTGAAGAGGGGAGGAGGGAGGGTTGCTTGTGAATCTATAAAAGATATCAATACTGTAAGTAACTAGTTTTTTCTCCAGTATTGTATCTTTTATAGATTCACATGCTGGAATCAGAATAGTAAGCAGTACCAGAAGGCCAGAGGCAGCGGAAAGGTGAACCATCCCACCATGCGACCCAAAAACCAACCACTTATGGTAATTAAAAAGAGTGCCTTCTCCGGGCTTGCTCCTAGAATTTGGAATGCCCTTCTGCCGGAGATCAGATCCAAACCCTCGACTGCCTCATTTAAAAAACATGTCAAATGGCTACTCTTGAATGAACTTCATCAACAATAGCCTCGATGACATTTGCAAGTCACTTCCTTCTCTTGCTTGACAATCGTTTTATATTGTGTTTCAAAATGTAATTTGTGGTCCTTTTGACATAGTGCTCTGCTAAAAACTTCACTGCGCGTACTAGTAGGGCTGTTACCTGTTGATCACTTGCTACTTCGTCTTCCCCTTGCACCCCCATGTACTTTTTATGTTTCAGGTACTTCTTATGTCTCCTTACTGTATTGTACTTATGCTGTTTCCTCATGCCAACGTTCGTTACTTTGTACAGCGTTCTGATACCCGTTTGGGTCTTGTTCGCGCTTTATAAAACTTTTCAAATAAATAAATCTAACATGAACTCACAATATTGCATATGAATGCTAAAATATATATAATGGAAAATATTAGAGAACATATAAAATACCATCATAACAGTATACTTATATAGTAGAGAAGAGACTTAGAACATCATACCTTATGCGAATAAACGTCGTAAAGCAGCTTCACCAACTGCCACATCCGCCTTCTGCCAGGCATCCAGGCAGTAATGCTTTGTGAAGGTATGGACATTCGCCCACATCGCTGCCCTGCAGATATCAGGCAAGGACACTCCAGCGAACAGGGCGGAGGAAGCTGCCACCTTACGTGTTGAATGCACCGTGGCTTTGGCAACCAGAGGGCGGCAAGCCCTCTCATGACAAAAGAGAATAGCTGATGAGACCCAGCGAGCGATAGACGCCCGCGTCAAAGCCTGACCCTTCCTAGGGGCAGAAAAGGCAACAAGTAACTGAGTAGATTTTCTGAAAGGTTGAGTCCTTTGCAAGTAGAATTTGACATCGTTTAATGTCCAGAGAATGGCGTGCCATCTCAGCTGGCGAAGGAGCTGCAAAGAAGGAGGGCAAAACCACTGGCTCATTTAGATGAAATGCAGAAGGCACCTTGGGAATGAAAGATGGGTTTGTCCGAAGAATTACTTTGTCTGGAAAGAATTGCAGGTAAGGCTCCGTTGTCGTGAAGGCTTGAATCTCACTAATGCATCTTGCTGGCGTGATGGCTAACAGGAAAGCCACCTTCCAAGAGAGATTCTATAAGTTGCACTTGTGAATAGGTTTAAACAGTGATTTCATAAGTTGCGACAGGACAGTATTTAACTGCCACAGCACTGGGGGAGGTCTTACTGGAGGATAGACCCTGAAAAGTCCTCTCATGAACTCTTATCAGTCTATTAGACCACAGGGACAAAGAACCAGAACGACGTCTGTATCTGGAGATTGCCGCTAAGTGCACTTTGATGGACGCATACGCCAGACCAGCCTTGGCAAGAGATAAGGCAAAATGTCCTCAGGTGGCAAAGAAAGGGAATCAAAAGAGTTTGCGGCACACCATATACAGAATCTTTTCCACTTGGCCGAGTAACATTTGATCATAGAAGGAGCTCGAGCATTCTGCAGTATTGTCTGGCATTCCTCAGAAATCTCCAATTGTCCGAACTATGTGTGATGAGGAGCCAAGCAGACAAGTTGAGCGTGCGAACCTGAGGATGAACTACTTCACCCTGCCTCATACAGAGGAGAATTTCTTTTGGTTGAAAGAGAATTGGAGAAAACCTTGATAGGCGAAACAGCTTTGTGAACCAGTACTGTCGCGCCCGCGCTGAGGCTATTAGGATGACACGGCCAGGTTCCGGTTTGATCTTTTGCAGAACTTTTGGAATGAGAGGAAACGGAGGGAATGCGTAGGCGAAAGCTCCCTCCCAAGAGAAGTGGAAGGCATTTCTCAGAGAGCCTGGCTGAGGGAACCTGCTGACGAAGAATCTGCATTTTTTGATGAGTGATGTAGCGAACAGGTCTAGGGTTGGAAACCCCCAGCAGTGAAAAACCCTTTGCAACTGTTCGTTGTTTAGTTCCCACTCGTGACACTGCCTTGTGTCCCAGCTGAGGGAATCGGCCCAATCGTTCTGGACTCCTGGCACATGCTGAACCTGTATCACTATCTTGTTGGCTATCAGCCATTCCCAGATTTGCTGAGCCAGGATTGAGAGAGCCTGAGACCTTGTCCCACCTTGCTTCAGCAGATAGAACATGGTGGTGGTGTTGTCCGTACGAATCAGGATCGATGACCTCCCGATTCTTGGCAGAAATGCTTGGAGACCTAGAAATACTGCCTTGAGTTGTGTTACTGAGCTTCCTGAGCCGACCATTTTCCATGGACCTGC
Source organism: Calotriton arnoldi (assembly GCA_963921515.1). Classification (NCBI taxonomy): domain Eukaryota; kingdom Metazoa; phylum Chordata; class Amphibia; order Caudata; family Salamandridae; genus Calotriton; species Calotriton arnoldi. The sequence goes on along the minus strand of CAWUFW010006719.1, from coordinate 656,789 downwards.
AATCCTTGTAGGTGAGCCCCCCATCCGTCCATGGAAGCATCCGATGTCACGACCAACCTTGGTTTCTTCATGAGGAAAGAGGCCTTAGGAAAGATGGTCTCAGACTGTCCACCAGTACATTGCTGAGACCATCCTCGGAGCGATTGATATAACGTCCTCGAATGAGCCTTGAGATTGCCTCCATTGAGTGTCGAGGTCCTCCTGGAGAGGCCTCATCCTTAGGCGGCAATTTGGAATCAGCGGGATGTAGGATGACATCATCCCCAGCATTGACTTGTATGTCATTACTGAAACGTACTTTTTTGCAGACAGACCCTTCACTGTCCTTCGCAGTCGTAAGATTCTTTTTTGTGTGGGAAAAGCTTTCCAGAGCGTAGAGTCCAGAGTTGCTCCTAAAAATACTATTGACCTAAGGGGATCCAGGGAGGACTTCTCCCCGTTGATTCTGAGCCCCAGGGAGCGAAAGAGTCAGACATAGGCGTCCATCGACCTTCTGGCGGCCTGAAGCGATGAGGCCTTGACCAACCAGTCGTCCAGATAAGGGAATACCTGGTGACCGGCTCACCGTAGAAAGGCCACCACTGGAGCCAAGCACTTAGTGACGACTCTTGGAGCTGACTTCAGCCCGAATGGTAGTACTCTGAATTGATAATTGCACCCTGCCACCTCGAACCTCAGAAAACGACGATGTTTTGGGTGAATGGGAACGTGAAAATATGCGTCCAGAAGATCCAGCGAAGACATATAGTCCCCTGTATCCATTAGAAGCAGAATTTCCTAGAGCGATAACATTCTGAAAGGTTGGGATTTGATGAACTTGTTCAATGACCTTAAATCCATTATCTGCCTCCATTTTCCCGTCTTCTTCTTTATCAAGAAGAAGTGGGAATAGAACCCCAGATTGCGTTGATTGGGCGGCACTTCTTCGATTGCCTGCTTGGTTAAGAGCAACTGGATCTCCTTCTTGAGAATACGGAGATGACGATGAGAAGTTCTTCGTGGAGGCATATTGGGAGGCTGTTGAACAAATTCCAGGGTGTGACCGTGACGAAATAGGTCTAACACCCACTTTTCGGAAGATATAAGCTTCCATTGATTGAAGAATTTGGAGCAAACTAGGCCGAATTGAAGTGGGACTACGGTAGCAGGGGCCTGTGGATCTTCATTGTCTCTTGCTAGAATCGTGAGCCCTACCTCCTGATGATGGGCGTCCACGTGCTGATGGTCTAGAATAGGCAGGTGTTGAGGTTTGCCGAAAGGGCTGAGAAGAGTACTGTGCACAAAAGCCCTGTTGATGATAGGGCTGAAAACGCTGTTGAAGCTGGGCGTGAGAGAGATATTGACCTCTGCCTCTTCCCCGGAAGGAAAATCTTTTTTGTTGTAGGTTAGCTAAAGATTTAGCTGTCTCCGTATCTGCTTTTATTGACTGCAACGCTTCATCTGCATTTTACCCAAAGAGAAATTCGCCATCGAATGGCATATCCAAAATTTTTGCCTGAACTTCCGGTCGAAAGGCCGTAGCCTTTAGCCACCCTTGCCGTCTCAATACCACTGCTCCCCGCCATCTGTCTGAAGGCCGTTGACAAAAAGTCCATGGCCACGTCAATCATTTCGGAAGTGGCTTTTTCTGCTTCCGACAGCACCTCCCGTGCCTCTTTCTTGTTATCCTCCGGAAGGAATTCCAGCAAAGCCGAGATGTCGGACCACATCTGGCGGTCATACCGTCCAAGAATAGCCAAGGCATTGGAGGCTCTAATGGCAGTGGCTGACAAAGCGGAGAACCTTTTGCCGATGTTATCCAATCGGCGCCCTTCCTTGTCAGGAGGAGAGGAAGGGTTCTTCGACCTCCTTTGAGCTGCCTGCATAATGACAGAATCAGGACGGGATGCCCAATCAGGCACGCGGGAGAGTCCTCAGGCACCTTGGATTTTTTGTCTAACTTCGGTACCACAGCAGGAATAGAAGCTGGCATTTGTATCAATTTCAGGCCTTCTTGCCATAAGAAGCCTACAATGGGAATGTAACGAGAGGAGCGTTGCGTAGTAGGCTTGAAATCGTATAAAAAAACACTATGTCTGCTTGACAGGCATGGGAAGGTCAAAGCGCCTGGAAGCGCGCTCTAGTAGATTGTTAAACCCGCCGATATCTGCAGGCGGAGAATAGGCTGGAGGTGGGGTAGGAGAAGGTGGAGTCGGAACCACATAGTCGTCCCACTCGTCAAGGACATCCTGGTTCAGCCATAATTCCCATTCTTCCAACTGCTGGTCGTATTTCATCCTGACTTTGCGCAGGAACCTGCGCAGGAGGCGCTACAGTCCTGCTCTTCTGCAATGGAGGTACTTCCCGCAATGCGGGAGTGGTGACTTCCTGAACGGGAGGTGGAGCAGAATTTGCTTCAGTAAATCTCCTATAATAGTCATTCAGTATTAGCCGAAGATCAAACACCAATGATACCGGGATATTTATGGAGGGTTCTTGAGTTTGCTCTTACTGCTCCTCAAAGATAGTGTTCTTGGAAAGCATCCAAACGTTGAGAAGTAGGATGTCCCCTATCTGAAAAAGAATAGTCCCCCCTCCAGAAAAGTGGATGGATCATCCATCATCTCTTCCTCCTCTGAGTCTTGGCACTTAACTTGGAGTTGCGAAGGACTGCAAGCAGGACCGAAAGGCCCATCATCTTCAGACTCCTGAAAATCTAGAAGGCGAGCAGGAGGTAGAGGAGAAACCTTTGAATAATCCTGCATAAGGGAAGACGTCGGTTTTAGAAGCAGACCAATTTTTTCCCTCATCAACGGGATCGTCAACGGAGTCGTCGACGGGACAACAGACTGCGCGGTAGAGTAGTCGTCTTGCTGAACCGTCTATGGTGAAGCTCTTGCCAACGGAGATGGCCTAACCGCGGCCGACGACAGTGATACCACCACTGCTGTCGACGCGGCTGCCGTCATCTTGACCGTCGTCGTAGTAGGTGTCGCTGACGAAACAGTCGACGGAGCGCCCGCTGAAGCAGAGCCGGAGGCCGTAGACAGTGATTTCTTTGTCGACTGGCCCCTCGACGAGCATTTTCTGTCACCTGAAGAATCCCTGGAAGGAGACGGAGGCATCGACGGAGGGGCAGAACCCGACCTCTGGCGGGACGATGAGGGGGGACCGGGCTGGTCTTTTTTAACTCTTTTCTCCTCTTACTTTGAGACCTGGCCTTTTTAGGGTCTTTAAGCAATGAATAAGACCCTTCTTCTTTTCTCTTCTTGGAGGAGGTATGGGGCTTCTCCTCAGCCTCAGAGTCAGAGTCCTTTGCTGCTTTTTTCCTTTGCAGCCAGAGAAGCAGCCTACCCTCACGGTCCTGGAGGGTTTTTGAAGAAAAAGTACGACAGTACTTTCATTCTCTAGGCTTGTGCTCTGGGTATAGGCAGTAGAGACACTATGTGGGTCCTCAGAATAAAGTCTGGACTTTCCACAAGTCTTCAAGGCCTAAACAACCCTTTTTTAGACTCTGACAATATGAAGAAAAATAAGTATTCACACTCCTGACTAGTACCTCAGAAGAAATATGAAGTGCAGTGATGAACAGCTAGCTGGAGTTCAAAAGGGCAACAGTAGAAACACTGACTGAGCAGAGCTCAGGGAGACTCCATAACACACGACGTACGGTAAGAAATCTGAGGTATGGTGGCCCTGCAGGGGAAGGAGATTCTATGGTCTAAGCTCCGATTGGCTAGAGTTTGAATGTTTTATAACAATGATAATAGGTTGCTAAATCTATGAATTCTTATGGGCATTTCAATGTTAAGTTTTAGTACTGCTATTTTACTGTTACCTTGGGACTTCAACCATGACGACGGGGAAGATTCAAGCATGTGAATCTATAAAAGATACAATACTGGAGAACAGGTTCTTTTTAACGGGTCACTGGAGTGAAGCCTACAGGCTCACTCACTTTTAAGGTACCTCTGCTGTGTGCTTAAATCCCCATTGGCCTACATAACTTTGGCATGTGGTGCTGCACAGCACAGAAGTGGTGTATCTGGACTGTTTGTGTGTGCCTGGGAAGGTAAAGTACAGGGGTCATGCAGTACTGTGCAGTGTGTTCATGTTAAAGAGATATGCTGGGTGTATGTGAGCCTTAATGAGGCGCATCCCATTGGAATGGACAGTCGTCATTGGGAGAATGCCTGTGGCAGACCAGATGGTCTATGAGCGAATGAAGGAAGTTCTGATTAGGCAGTTTGGGCTGAAGCCAGCTCAGTACATTCAGAGAATCCAGGACTGCAAGACAGAGGATGGCGTTCCTTTTGAAACTCTGATTCATGGTGTATTATGCAAATAGAATAAGAGGGTGAGAGAGATTGAGGACAAGGACTCCCTTAACCAGTTGATGGTGACAGAGTAACTCAAGGACTGCTCTGCCCCACTTAGGCAATACCAGTCTGATTTGACAGAGAGGGATCCAGAGAAACCTGCAGTGTTGGCTGACAAGTGGGTAGCTATCAGGGATGACAAAGGGCTAGAAGAGCCCAGTTCAAAGGCGAAAGGGAGAATAACTCTCCACAGATTGGTTCTAAACCAGAGGGTAAGAGCAAGGTTAATTCTCATGGGACTCGATCCGGGCCCAGAAAACATAGGAATGGTGTGTCCGGGAAGCAGATCATGATCAGGTATGGCGGGGAAGTCCTTCCAAGCCCAAGGTTGTTACCCACTTCAAGCGCCACAAGCTGGTACACTTTGAGAGAGATTGTCAGGAAAAAGATCTTGACCCAGCAGCACCCGTGTTAGAAAGCATGTTACACGTGGGTGAAGGGACCAGAGAGGGCCCAGTTGGGGTCAACCAAGTAGCTATGGACATTTGGGAAAGGGACCTAGATTCTCTGAAGCACATTCACCCTAACTCAATGGGATTTGTGCAGGAAGATAGTATCAAGGGAGGAAAGTGCCTGTCCCGATGGATACTGGAGCCTTCTGCACTATGGTTGAGAGGAAGTACCTTAAGCCTGAGGAGAAACTCCCTGCGACCAGTATACAGGTTTGGTAGCCAGTGGAGAGGACATGGAATATCCACTTGTCAGAGCTGAGATGGAGCTCAATTGCAAGGCAGCCATCATTGATGTCGGAGCCAAGGAAAAGCAAGGAGCTGGATGTCTCTTGGTGCCAGGACCAGAAGCTATTATGGTTTGGACCACGTCGAGTGTACCAACCAGATACAGGCTGCACATCAGTCTCAGAGAGGGACTGAGATCATACCAGGACAAGGTAGTTTGCAGGAAAGGGCAGACTCTCGGAAGGCAATGGCCGTGGAGGTCACCGCTTCTGCTTCAGAGGGAGGGAAGGAAGGAAGGATGAGGCTCCCGTAGCAGACCAGCTGCTGGACTCTGGGTCGCTTTCAGAGCTGCAGGGTTTGCTAGCTGCTGGGGGGGGCCTAACCGGGAAGGTACAGGAGTGTCATACGCTTGTCAAACATCAGACAAAAGCCCAGGAATAGGTCAACTGAGGAGTGGTTGGGACCACTTTGCTGGCTGGGAGGATGGCATACTTTATAGTGTGCCAGTAAATTGTATTGCAATTGCATTTTTATAGCTCTTTCTATCCCTGACGAGGCGTTGAATCGCTTTTTCAGCGAGTAGCACGCTACTCTGGAACCCATAAAGGATTAGGGATGAATTAGTATAGTGAAATATGAAAGTAATTTGAGTGGTGAATATGTTAGTCTGTTATTTGGATTGAAAAGGATAGTGAAAGGATAGAACAGGGAAGAATTTAGAATTATTGTTTTCCTTTTTTTGGGAGCTCATAGCAGTAGGAGGAGGCTTGGGATGAGTAAAAGCTGGAGGGGGAAGAGTCAGAGGGAAGGGTTTCGAAAGGCTGGTTTGGGAGATCTGAATAGTAAAGGGGTATGAGATGATGCAAGGAGGGGGTAGAGTACGGAAGAGTCTAGAAAGGGATATTTTGAGGATCACAGTAGTGGTATGGGCTTTGGGATGAATGAGAGTGGAGGTAGAGGATATATTGATAGAGGTATAGGGTGAGAAATAGGGTAGTGCATTGGATATGCTGAATTAGAAGAAAAGTAGTAAATATATAGATACATAAGTACATGGAAGGTATTTATATGCATAATGAAGTTAGTATATGTAGATTAAAGATGCATTTAATAAACTGTGGCTTTCAAGTGTTGTACTTTAAATTAATTTTTGTAATTCAATAGTGAAGCAATTGTAGAAAGCTATGATAAAAATGTGCTTATTTATGCAGGCACTTATATACATGTTAAAAACATAGAATAATGTAACTATCAGTAATATGTACATTTGTTACGCAGAACTAATGAATATATTTTTAAAAACAATTATTTAACACGTTTATACAAAGCAATACACATAAATAGGTACATATCGATAGCGCAAATTAGAACTAGCAAGAGGCTAGCGGTTCCATTAGTGCACAGGAACTTCCCGTTTTCACTGGCCCATTAAGTGCCCTAGCAGGACACTTAGAGGTTAGAAAAACCCAGGATAGGTTGGACCCTCTGTTCTATGGGCCAGGGATGCACAGAGTGGTTCTGTAGAACCTGCCCCACTTGCCAGATGAGTGGTAAGACAGGAGGGAGGACCAAGGCACCGTTAGTGCCTCTACCAGTTGTAGGTATTCAATTTGAGGGGATGGAAACAGACAGTTGGTCCATTCGACCCCTCCCTCAGGCAGGCAACAAGTATATCTCAGTTGTGGTGGATCATGTCACCACACACCCTGAAGCTATACCCCTGAGGAGCGTGACTGCAGGAGTGTAGCAAGAGTTCTCATGGGGATCCTTTCCAGGGTTGGATTTCCAAGGACAGTAATTTCTGACCAGGGAGCCAACTTCATCTCTTCCTACATGAGATAGATGTGGGAGCAAGCTGGTGTGACATTCCACTTCTCCATGGCATATTACCCACACACCAATGGTTTGGCGGCAGGGTTTAACAAGACACTGAATAGCAATAGTCCCTTTGAGCTTCTGTATGGACATCTGGTACGTGGTCCTCTCATCTTAGTCCGAGAAAGGAGGGAAGGAACCTCAGAGTCTCCACAGAAGGATGTGGTGAACTATGTGATTGGCCTCCGGAAGTTGATGGCGCAATACAGGTGTCAGGCATAGGAAAACCTTCAGGCTAGCCAAGAGCTGATGAAGGAATTATATGCCCAGAAAGTTACGCTGACTGGATATCAGGAAGGTCAGGGGAGGTGTTGGTGCTAAAAACGATATTTCCCAAGACTTTAGAGGACAAATGGTGTGGGCCATACAAAGTAGTTCAGACTGTTTCAAAAATAAACTACTTGGTGGACACAGGTGCCACAGGGGAATCCAAAGAGGGTGTTCCACATGAACATGCTGAAGTCTTACCTGTGGAGAACTTACACAGTGAATGTCCTGGCTACGGCAGATAAAGTAGAGGAAGGCAGTGACCCTCTTCCTGACTTGCTGTATAGTGACATGAAGGATGGCACTTTGGACGGGGCTCCGGTAGCCCCCGAGTAAATGCGTGAGCAGCAGAGGGAATATAGAGGTGCTGGGACGGTTTGCCAACCTCTTCTCACCGACTTCAGGGTGGACACTGGTCTGTGTCCATGACAGACCCGGGCGACAGTCTACCAGTGAAGGGAGGAATGTGAAGAATATCTGACCAGGTTCAGGGATGCATTAATGCGGAAGTAGCCACAATGCTGGACCCCGGAGTCATTGAGAGATCTCATAAGCCTTGGTCTAGACCTGTGGCTCTAATACCAAAGCAAGAGTCTACTGACTTGCAATTCTGTGTGGACTACCAGCCCTCAATGAGATAACCAAAACCAGTGCCTATCCAATTCCAAGAGCAGATGAGCCTGTGCTTCGGTTAGGTGTTGCAAAGTACTTGAGCACCTTGGATCTGACCAGTGGATATTGGTAGACCACTTTGGCACCTAATGTCAGGGAGAAGACTGCATTTTCTGTGCCAGGGTGTTGTATCAATTTAAAGTGATTCCCTTTGTGTTGAAGAAAGCTCCTGCCACTTTTCAGAGCATGGTGAACCATGTTCTCGCAGAGCTGGAGGAGTTGTATGTGGCTTACCTGGATGACATTGCAGTGTTCAGCAATTCATGGCAGGACCGCCTGGGAAACCTAGAACAGATGTTGGCTAGGATACAGGAGGCAAAACTGACCATCAATGCCCAAGTGTCAGGTGGGGCAGTCCTCAATGGTCTACCTTAGGCATGAGATAGAGAATTCGAAGATTCACCCGTTGGTTGCGACGATTCAGTCTATGATGGAGTGGGGAGTGCCTACTATCAAGACTGAATTGAGGGCCTTTCTAGGACTTGCCTGGTATTATAGGAACATCGTGGCAAAATATGGGAGTATCGTTGCCTCATTGACTGCTTTGACCTCTAAGAAGTAGCCAAGGAGAGTGATATGGACTGCGAAGTGTCAGAAAGCATTTGAAGAACCAACAAAGGTGCTATGCACTGCACCTGTGCTGAAAGGATCGGACTACAGTCAGCCTTTCATTGAACAGACGTATGCATCTGACAAAGGCGTTTGAGAGGTATTAGCTCAACTGGATGACAAAGGTAGGGAGTGTCCGATTGCTTTTATTAGTAGATTACTACTCAGAGAGCAGAACAGTGCAGCTATTGAGAAGTGTTTTGCAATAGTGTGGGCCTTGTGCATGTTCTTCCCTTATCTGTTTGGCAATAAGTGTGTGATGCAAATGGACCATAAGCCACTGAAAGGGTTGATGGCTATGAAGGAAGAGAATCCCAAGTTGTTGAGATGGTCTATTTCTTTGCAAGGGTTAGACTTTGTGGTGGAGCACAGGACAAGACTGAGCTACAGGAATGCGGATGGTCTTTCCTGCCGGTTTTACCGATCTAACCAGCTAACCTCCCCAGGTTAAGAGTTGGTTCAGGGTGTTCTGGCCTGGTCTGTTGGGTCGGAAGAGTCCTCTACAAGGTAACAGATGTGCACCGATGCCCTGCATGCCCAACTGTATTGATAACTGGATCCCTAATTCGGATTTTTGTTTTCATAGGCAAGCACAGATCATGCGTGTCTGCCTTGACATAGGCCCGTCTCATGGATTGCAATTTTGTCGGACCAGGAGGGGCACCCAAATCACTACCCACATATCGGTGGAAGGCTACCGCTTTCACCAAGAGTTAAGCAGTATGAGCGAAGTGGTGGCAGCATAACGTGCAGAGATCAGTAGGAGTGAACAGGTTCTCTTTAACCTGGGTCATTGGAGGCCTACAAGCTCACTCACTTTTAAACTTCAGCTTCTGTGTTCTTAACTCATCCTTGGTATATATTGGTTTGGTGTGGAGTGCTGCGCAGCGCAGAAGTGGTGTATCTGCACTAGGTGTATGTGCGCCTGGGATGGGTACAGTACAGGGATCACACAGTACTGTGCAGCGGATGCATGTTAAACGCATGTGCTCGGTGAATGTGTGCCTATGAATGGTATAATACATGAAGTATGTAGTGCTGTGCAGCGTACGCATGTTGAACGCATATACTGAGTGGATGTGTATCTGGGAGTGGTACAACACACGAGATAGTGCTAGGCAGTGTGTGCAGGTTGAATGCATATGCTGGGTGTATGTGTGCCTACAAGTGTCACAATACAATAAGAATACAATGCTGGGCACTGCGTGCATGTTAAATGCAAGTGCTGGATATATGTGTGCCTATGATTGGTACAGTACGTGGAGGATACGGTGCTGTGCAGTGTGTATGCTGTGTGTATGCTGTATACATGCACTAGGTGCAAGTGAGTCTTTGAATGGTACATTGCATGGAAGGACCTGGGTTTCAATTTGGGAGACCCCGGCCTGCATGATGAAACAGAGAAGAGGTAGAGAGATCGCCCAGACAGATTTGTGTATTGCTCCATTCCTGTAGGCTGGGTGGGACACACACTGGGGAGGGCAGGACTAGGCCTCCCCTGTACACTTCAAAGGGTGCTCTTTGATTCAGAGAGATCACAAGGAATGGGCCTTGGCACATCTCAGGAAGGAGATGGGATGATAAGAGAAATATGAAGAGTCAAGCTGGGTGTCCTGGGCTAACCATTTGATGCACATATCACTGTGGCTGGCATCTAGGTGTGAACTCTAGTCACTCCCATTGCCTGTGTTTAGGGATTATCGGCTTCGGAGACACTCCTGCTGTGACTGACTCCTTTTCAGGAGATAGAGGCAGCAGAAGAGAAGACACTTCAAAAGAAGCAGAAAACAAACAATTAAACTTAAAAGACTCTAGTTTTAAATTACATTTGGTGTCTGAAAATGGACTATAAGAATGGGAGTTTGAGACCCCAAAATTTGGCATCTACCAAGCAGTCAAACGAGCTGTGTGCGGCAGGTAAGAGCTTCAAGACTTCTGGCTGTGACCAGGACTGGGGGCCAAGGCCTGCTAGTCTCCTTACTGGATAAGGGGACATCACCCAGGGAATCCAATACCACCTGCCCTGGAGCACCAGCGCCTGTCTGCTTGGCAAGACCAGTAAGCTCTGTGAGGAAGAGAAGAGTATTAGAGGGAGCGAGGTCCAGTGGGGAGGCTTAAGTGAACTCCCCGTGCGAGGTGTGAGGAAACTCTTGCTGCACCGATTCGGTTGTTGCAGTGTGCAGGACTGAGTCAGCAACCCCCATATGTCAGGAGAGGGCCGCCGTGAAAATAGCAATGATAGACTGCTATGCAATAAGGGCCACTGTGGGAAAGACTGCCTGCGGTAAGCGCCGAATTCTTGTGCAGTACCTTGGCGGTCCTGATCCCGTATGCCAGGAGGGGCCACCTGTATGTTGGAGGTCACTAGAAGCACCAAGGACTAGGACTTATTCTACCCTCCCGCCAGAGAGCAGAGAATGCCATGGAAACACATGTGCACATTCACCCAGGCGAAGGACCCAAGACAGAATGTTCATAGCCACTTCTCCATCCATCGGGAGACGAAGAAACACCTCGCAGGAAGAGTTGGCGACAGCCTCCGGTCGCTTCAGGAGCGCAACAGCGAGTGAGAGCCTGTATCCACTGAGTGCAGCCAGCTTACCTGAGCTGCAGATGCTACGAGTGTCCACTGACGGGGCACACTCCGGAACTCTAAAGACTCCACGCATGCCGGTGCAGGGGAGACTTGTTGAAGGCATGTCAACTATGGGGGAACTTGCTAATTGAAGCATGAAAGCGCTGGAACACTATTGACTTTAAACCAGAGTTATAGTGGGCTCTTCCACTCGGACTACTAGTGGAGCACATCCTGGATATTACTAATAAAGAATGGGGAATAACCACAATCGCTAATACGAGAAGTGAGTGGCACACGGAACTGCTAAAGAAACACTAGAGCCCCGACCTTGAGGCAGGGCTGTGTAATTGCTTGTGGATTTTATACTTTACCGCATACCACACAAAGGAAGAGTGTGTTCACATATGTATCCAGACCTCCCACCCCTCCCCCGAGAGAGACTGAGTGCTTGGACCACGGAACCCTGAGAGTCAAGTGCAGAAGCGGTACTTGGAACAATTACCAAGAGTCCATAGTAAGTCTGACACCGTGACATCAGGAGTAAAAGGACTAAACCCCCACAGTTGGGCCCTGTAGCCCCTGCATGCCCCCCGGCCCTTTGAAGGGCTTTTGACCCACAAACACATCGACATTTGCATGGGATTTTGGTCAACAAATCACCTTGGAATTCATGCAAGCCACATTAATGTGTATTCAGGTGTGCCTCTAGTTTTCCTAAAAGTCTCGGGTTGGTAGGTTATCTTGGTTGCCAGCCAACCCCAGGCCAAAATACTGCAGACATGCCCCATGGAATCTCTACCTATCAAAAATATTCACTGACTGTAGATCCCTGCTCAAACCCATGGAAAACTCACATCTGATAACCCCTCATTCAGAAGTCCTAGGGAGAACACAGATTTAGGTCACGCCTTGACAGGGATATGCTTCTGAGAGGAAGACCGAGGGACATTACCATGTTTGGGGGAAAAATGTTTAAAATCTGACTTCTGGTTCAGTCCGTTGACCAATCCAGCCAATGAGGGTGAGGACTGTGACAACAAATGATAGAAGGCTTATGATCTGTAGATGTTGAAAATATATTGCTGTGGTGCGTTTCCATGCATTCACGCAGTGATACCTACAACCAAAAGACAGGTAGCCTAAGCAGGTACCCCAAATCCATATGTTGAGTTCGCAGTTTGTAAATCACCTGGCTACTCCAATCCGGAGTGTCCCCGCGCTACATTTCAATCAACATAACTGGCAACAAGCCTCCCTTAGTTGTTAGTGGGCGAGGCCCTTCCTGACTAGCCAAGTTTACAAATGCTTCCGAAAAAAAGCCTCCGAAGGCTCTAATCTAAGATGGTGCAGAAAACCATTCCATTGTTTAGCTGCCAAGAATCTAAAGGAGCTGCCTCCAAAAAGCGTTCTGCGAAATTTCGGGACGCTGGATAGGCCTGTTCCAGCTAATCTCAGACAGCGGTTAGGGAGACAACACTGAATCAGAGGATGGAGATAGCTAGGGCCTTTTCCATTGAGGATCCTGTGGACGAAGCACATGGCTTTAAAAGAAATCCTTTCCTCAATGGGAAGCCAGTGGAGTTTGGTCAAGGCTGACCCCGTTGGGGCACGGTTGGGTATATTCAACAACAGAAGAGCGGCCGCCTTTTGTACCCTCTGGAGCATTAGAAGGCACCTCTTAGAGGCCCCCAGATAGAGAATGTTGCAGTAATCTAGCCGTGATATCATGACAGCCTGGACAGCAGTTCTTTTCGCAGAATCTGGGAGAAGCCCCAGGATCTTCTGGAGCATTTACAAGGTGCCAAAACAAGTACCTACAAGAGTTGAGATTTGATCTCCAAAAGATAGGGCTGAATCGAACCAGAATCCTAGATTTTTCATTTTAGGTTTCGGAGTCGGCATAACTTATTTGGCCACCGTAGTGTAGGCCAGATGGACCGTTGTTTCCCTACCATCAGAATATCAGTTTTGGTAGCATTCAGTCGCAGGCAACTATTCTTCATCCAATTGGCCAGATGAACAAGTTACTTACCTTCGGTAACGATATATCTGTAAGAAGCATAGGTTAGTTATAGATTCCTTACCTTAGAATTACCCCCAGGCGTCAGACTGGATCCGGAATGTTTTTCGTCAGCAGTAACCCTGCGCGTCGGAAGGTGGCGTCGGTCGCTTCCGTCGTTGCCGGGATGACGTCGCGGTAGCTACTTAGACGCCGCCCTCGCGCGTTGACGTCAGTTCTGGACACAACTTTCCACGCCAGAAGCGCAGAGCCATGCAAGACACTGACCACTGGTGCACAAAACTAGGGCCCTGAAAGGAAGTCCTTAACCCTAGAAGTCAGTTCGCAGAACAGGGAGGATGGTTGGGGCGGTAAGGCATCTATAACTAACCTAGGTTTCTTACAGATATATCATTACCGAAGGTAAGTAACTTGTTCATCTGAAAGAAACAGTTAGTCATAGATTCCTTACAATAGATACCCCAGCAATACCAACCCCGGAGGTGGGTCTGCGAACCAAGTTCACACCAGAAAGTCCTGGAGAACAGAACGGCTGAAGAAGCTGTCTCTCCGGACTGGACTGTCCAGGCAGTAGTGTTTGGTAAACGTGTGCAGCGATGCCCACGTGGCTGCCTGACAGATGTCATTTAGGGGGGACTCCAAAGCAGTAGTAGCTGCCGTTGCCCTGGTGGAATGGGCGCGTAGCCCCACTGGAGGCTCCTTCTTAGCCAAAGAATGACAGGCTTTGATGCACAGAACGACCCACCTGGAGATGGTCCGTTTGAACACGGCCCGACCTTTCTTAGCGCCCACGTAACCAACAAAGAGCTGGTCGTCCACCCGGAATTGTTTTGTGCGATCCAAGTAGAAATAAAGCGCACGTTTTGGATCCAGACGGTGGAGCCTCTCTTCCTCTTTCGGAGGATGCGGAGGCGGAAAGAAGGTGGGTAAAGTGAAGGTTTGGCCAATGTGGAAAGAAGTAACCACCTTGGAAAGAAAGGACGGTCTAGTTCTTAGGACGACCTTGTCCGGATGGACAGCCAGAAAGGGAGGCTTGGAAGACAGAGCTTGCAGCTCACTCACCCTGCGTGCAGAGGTGATGGCCACCAGAAAAGCAGTTTTCAAAGTGAGACGTCTGAGAGGACAGTTATGCAGTGGCTCAAAGGGAGTGCACATAAGATATGTCAGAACCAAGTTCAAGTCCCACTGGGGCATTACGAAGGGAACAGGCGGAAAAAGATGAGTAATGCCCTTAAGAAATCTATTTACAACAGGGGACTTGAAAAGAGAAGGCTGATCAGGGAGCCTGAGGAAGGCTGAAATGGCCAAGAGGTAGCCCTTAAGAGTGCCCAGAGCAGAGCCCTGCTGGGCCAAAGATAAAAGGAACAAGAGAACCTCAGAAAGAGGGGCAGAAAGGGGATCCACAACCTTTGCTGTGCACCATGCCACAAACTTGTCCCATCTGCAGGCATATACCGTCTTAGTGGAGGAACGCCTGGCTGTCAAGATTACATCACAGACTTCGGGAGGCAGGTCAAACGACGTCAACTGCCGCCACTCAATCTCCACGCAAGGAGGTGGAGGCTGGACAGGTTCGGGTGGAGGACCGTCCCCTGCTGCTGCGACAGAAGATCCTCCCGAAGAGGCAGTCTGATCGGAGGATCGATGGCCATGTTGAGCAGCTCGGGATACCAGACTCTTCGTGCCCAATCCGGGGCCACAAGAATGACTTGGGCCCGGTCGCGCTTGATCTTCTTCAGCACTCTGGGCAGAAGTGGTATAGGCGGAAAGGCGGATAGAAGACCGCAACTCCACTCGCGACGAAAAGCTCCGCCTAGCGAGTGCTGCCTTGGAAAATCCAATGCGCCGAACTGCTGACATTGCGCGTTCTCTTCGGTGGCGAATAGATCTAACCAAGGCTCTCCCCACTGCTGAAAGAGACCTTGCACCACCTCCGAGTGAAGACGCCATTCGTGATCCATCATGCACCTGCGGCTGAGTTCGTCCGCCCTGGCGTTCAGAGAACCTGCCAAGTGTTGAACCACCAGGGATATGCCCTGATGTTCCAGCCCTGTCCAGAGACGGAGGGCCTCTTGACATAGGGTACACAACCCCACCCCGCCTTGTTTGTTGCAGTACCACATGGCGGTGGTGCTGTCCGTGAACACCTGCACTACTCTTCCCCGGACAGAGGGAAGGAAGGCTTTGAGTGCAAGACGGATCGCCCGAAGCTCCAGAAGGTTGATGTGGAGCCCAGACTCCGCCGGAGACCAGAGGCCTCTGATCTCCGCCTCTCCCATGTGGCTGACCCATCCCAGCAGGGATGCGTCCGTCACCAGTGTGTGTTCTGGTTGGAGAAGGGAGAGGGGTCTGCCGTTGACCCAATCCTGGTTCGTGAGCCACCACTGCAATTGTCGTGCAGTGCCCTCTGAGATCTGGATGCAAATCGGACAGATTCCCCTGATTCTGCGGCCACTGGAACTTCAGGTCCCACTGCAGAGCCCGCATATGCCACCTGGCATGATCGACCAGCAGGATGCTGGAGGCCATGAGGCCCAGCAGCCTCAGGGTCATCCTGACTGAAACTCGGGATAGAGGCTGAAAGATCGGAATCATAGCCCGAATATCCCGGACTCGTTGTTCGGGAGAATAAGCCCGAAACTGCGTCGTGTCCAGAACCGCTCCGATGAAGAGGAGCTTCTGAGAGGGTGTCAGGTGTGACTTCCGCACGTTGATGGAGAACCCCAGCGAATGCAGGAGGTCGGCCGTAGTCTGGAGGTGGGAGACGACAGCCTGGGGTGAGCCCGCCTTCAACAGCCAGTCGTCGAGATAGGGGGAAGACTGGAACCCCTGATCTGCGCAGATGAGCTGCAACCACCGCCATCACTTTAGTGAACACCCGAGGGGCGCTGGTAAGGCCACAGGGGAGCACGGTAAACTGAAAGTGCTCGTGGCCTACCGTGAACCGCAGGTAACGCCGGTGGGCCGGCAGGACGGGAATGTGAATGTAAGCGTCCTGCAAGTCCAGCGCTACCATCCAATCTCCAGGATCTAGGGCATACAAGACCTGAGCGAGCGTCAACATCTTGAACTTCTCCTTCCGGAGGAAGCGGTTGACGTTCCTGAGATCCAAGCTAGGACGCAGGCCTTTGTCCTTCTTGGGAACCAGAAAGTAGTGGGAATAGCAACCACGACCTACTTCTGGGGCTGGAACGCGCTCGATGGCACCCTTGGCCAAGAGTGCCGAAACTTCCTGTTGGAGAAGGGCCAGGTGATCCTCCGACATGCGACGGTACTGAGGTGGCATGGAGGGAGGGGTACTCTCGAAGGGGAGGGAGTAGCCCCTTCGGGCTATTTGCAAAACCCACCTGTCTAACGTGATGGTGCGCCAGTGGGGGAGGTGATGGCGGATCCTGCCGCCCACTGGCGTTTGGTGGCCCTGAAAGGTCGGACTAGGAAGGTTTGGAGGCTGCTGCAGAGGGGGCTGTGGTGGACTGGCCCACTCGCTGGCCCCCAGAACCACACCGATGGTTCCCACGTCATCGGCCGTGCTGGGGCTGAACAGCTTGCGCCGGCCTGTGGCTCTGGCGGAATGTAGTGGGGCACCCCTTCCGTAGCCACGAAAGGCAG
Source organism: Calotriton arnoldi (assembly GCA_963921515.1). Classification (NCBI taxonomy): domain Eukaryota; kingdom Metazoa; phylum Chordata; class Amphibia; order Caudata; family Salamandridae; genus Calotriton; species Calotriton arnoldi. The sequence continues at coordinate 640,124 of CAWUFW010006719.1, read as the reverse complement.
ACTGCGCAGGGTGGGTGGTGGAGAGGCCCAAGGACCTGGCCGTAGCCAGAGAGTCCTTAAAGCGCTCCAGCGCGTTGTCTGCCTTGTCGCCGAAAAGGCGACGGCCATCAAAGGGCATGTCAATAAGGGTGGATTGGACATCCCCGGAAAAACAAGTCGAACGCAACCAGGCGTAGCGTCGAAGGGCTACCGACGTGGAAATCGTCCTGCCAAGTGCGTCGGCGGTATCCAGCCCACGGCGGATGGTAAACTTCGCTGCGTTTCTCCCCTCGGCAACTGCCCGGGAGAGTATGGCCCGGGCCTCCTCCGGGCACTGAGGCAGCACCTGCGCCACCGTATCCCACACAGAGTGGGTGTAACGGCCCAACAGACATGCAGGGTTTACCGACCGCAGTCCCAAGCTGGCGGAAGAAAACATTTTCTTCCCAAGGTGGTCCAGCTTTTTGGATTCCCTTTCCGGTGGTGAGGTAGGGAAGGCGCCTTTAGAAGTAGAGGCTTGAACCACCTAGCTCGCAGGGGTGGGGTGTTGGGAGAGGAAAGTGGGGGTCGCGCCAGGCGGTGGCGTCGGGCAATCATCCTGTCCACAGGAGCCCCTGTGTTGGGCCTGGACCACGTGCCCAAAAGGATGTCCGCGAGTGCTTCATTAAACGGCAGCAGGGGCTCCGAAGAGCTCGCTGCCGGTTGAAGGACCTCTGTCAGGAGGTTAGTCCTGACTGCCACCGTAGGAAGCTCGAGGTTGAGAGCCTCGGCCGCCCTACGCAACACCACAGCGTATGACATACCCTCCTCCGTAGCCACGGTAGGAGGAGACAACATGCCTAGGTCTGGGGAGGAATCCAGATCACTGGCATCCCCCAGTTCCTCTCTCCAGTCCGGATCGTACTCCAACTGGTCTTGCAAAGGGTCCCCAGACCCCAGCCAGTCTTCCTCACCCTCCTCTGGCTGCCAAACTGGCTGAAAATGGCCAGGGTGGAACACAGGGACAAAAGTACCCGCCGGAGCCGGTCCGGCTCCACGTCGGGTTGCACGGGGGTCCAGTCAGCTGCGGACGTGGTGCCGGTGGAGTCAGCGCCGGTGGAGGTGTCACTATGTCGACCAGCGCCTATCCAGATCCAGGCCTGGATCCAAGGGGGCCCTGCGGTGCCGAGGCCGGAGCCGCCGGCGTCGAAGGCCTAGGGCCCCCAGCCGAGTCCGCGGGGCCCGAAGGCACGCCGGCGGAGTCGGGCTGCCCAAAGATGGCGTGCATCGCTTTGTAAAATTGACGAAGCTGGGCAGGGGATGCTCCCGGTCCCGGAAAGGGAGGGAGGGCCGGAGTCGACCCTGAAGGCTGCGCACGCGGAGCCGCGGGTGGGGCACCACCCGCACCCTGCGTCGCATCGGCCGACGGACGAAGGGAAGTCGAAGAGCGATGATGCTTCTTCGACTTCTCTGACCCAGAGTGCGAAGACTTAGAAGAGGAGTGATGATGACTGCGATCGGTCCCTCGACCTCCCACGCGACCGGGAGCTTGCGCGACGTGGAGCCGACTGACGGGCCTCGAGGAGCTTTCGGGACGGCTCCCGCAAAGACTTCGGGGCCATGGTTCGACAGTCGGAGCACGACTTGGGGTCATGGTCATGCTCCAGGCAGAAGAGGCACACGCGGTGCGGATCCGTCACCGACATCAGTCGGGTACAGGAACCGCATGCCTTGAAACCGGGCATCCCTCGTGCACCAGGAGTCGGTTGAAGACTCAAAAACGAAGTTGACAAAAGTCGCAAAAAACTCAATTAAAAAGTAACTGGGGGTACCGCTCTCTCCGAATCTGCGCTTGCTGGCGCGGAGAAAGAACTGACGTCAGAGCGCGAGGGTAGCGTCTAAGTAGCTTCCGCGACGTCATCCCGGCGACCACAACGATGGACGCTGAGTCGACCGGCGCCACCTTCCAACGTGCAGGGGTACTGCTGACGAAAAACTCTCCGGATCCAGTCTGACGCCTGGGGGTAATTCTAAGGTAAAGAATCTATAACTAACTGTTTCTTTCAGATCTACTAGACAAAGTTTGAAATCGTCCGCCGCTTGGTTGTTATCCTGAGCTAGCCTGATAATCAATTGGGTGTCATCGGCGTAGGATACTGTTCGAACGCAAGGACCCTCAATAAGTTCGGCCAATGGTCGCATGTATAGATTAAAAAGAGTCTGACTCTGGGAAGAGCCCTGAGGCACTCCCTGCCGCAATGTCCGAAACTTGGATGTGTGTGGCTGTTGGGTTACCTGAAACGTGCGGCCCAATAGGAAATCCGCTAGCCAGCCCAGCACTGTGCCTCCGACCCCTGAGTTTTGTAGCTTATCTAGCAGCAGTCCATGGGAGAAAGTATCAAAAGCTGCACTTAAGTCAAGCATGACAAGTGCAGCTGTCTTACCTTCCTCAGCCACTTGGCGGAGAGATTCTGATGCGAGGAAGAGGGCAAATTCTGTACTGAAAAGTGGCCTGAACCCAGATTGCGATTCGTGGAGAAGAGCTGTTTCTTCCACATAATTCATCAGCTGTAGATGAACTAATTTTTCCACAATTTTTGCAAAGAAAGGCAGCAGGGATATTGGTCTTAAGTTCTCAGGTACAGAAGGATCTGAGGTTGGTTTCTTTAGGAGTGAAATCACCATAGCTTGCTTCCATTCCTGAGGGACCTGCCCGGAGACAAAGGATAGATTTAGCAAATAAGTAAGTGCAGGGACAATGGGTTCCCGGCCTCACTCAAGTATAGCCGGAGACGCAGGGTCTAAAGGTGATCTGGAAGTTATTTTAGACATTAAGCTGTGGGTCTCAGCCTCTGATATGGCTTTTAGATTTAAAAAAAAAAAGTCCCTGGAACAGCCGTGATAGTCCAAGCAGATGCAACAAACTGGAAATTCTTAACACTCAGGAAAGGAAGAATAGGATGATGTTTATCTTATCAAGAAAGGAGAATGCGATCCGATCGCAGAGTGCAATGGTGGGTGGAATTGACGCAGCTGTCCATTCCAGAGTTGTCAGATTTAATCATCTGGAAGAGTTCCTTTGAGGAGTATTTTGACCGCTCAATTTTTTTTAGCATATAACAGCGCACGTACCTGCCTTAGACCTTATGATAGTTTCTCAGGGAGGCCAGATATGTAGTCTTGTGGTTTTCTTCGTAGTCTTTGCGCCATATGCGTTCCAACCGCTTCCATGATTTCTTCTTTGCCAGCAGTGCCTCCGTAAACCTTGCAGCCGATGGCTTGGGGTTCTACTGGGGACCAGAGCATCTAGGGACTGATTAATCCACCTTGTTATTTGTCTGTTTGCAATCTGGGGACATGGATTGAGTGCTGGTGTTTCCTGCTTCAACACTGCCGTGAAAAGTTTAGAAGTAATACAGGACCATTTACGAGCACTTCTTTTATGAGGTTGTACAGCTGGTGGGGGAGGTACATGGATATCAAAAGGGACCATATAATGGTCTGACCAGGCCACCGGAATCGGAGCACCCGTTATCAAATTTGAGTTTGTAAAAATAGGGTCCAAAATAGGACTTAACAAAGTTGGCCACAGGGCCAGGACGACGATATATTAACAGACCTGTTATAGTGCGGTGATTGGTAAGAGCTAAACTAAAAAAAGCTGCCACTGAGTTAGCAATGTCCAGCTCCATCAGTCTGCATAGCAGATTACGTTTAAAAAATGTTGCCAAACCTCCACCCCTTTTCAGCGGTCGATCAAGTCTTAGAATAGCATGGTCAGGGGGGACCGTGTCAAGAATGTCTGGGGCGACGGAAACCACTAGCCACGTTTCAACTATGAAAAACGCCGCAGGTTGATACCGTGTAATTAAATTCGCTATCTCGTGCTTATGTTTGGGCACTGAGCGGCAAATCAGTATCATGCATTAGTTGACCTTTGAACTCGCCCCCCTGTTCCAACCTTGAGGACCCTTCGAGGTTGAGTTCACCAGGGAAAAGTAACAACTGCTGCATCCCTTAGGGCTGGATAGTACATCCAGGGAGTGGAAGCAACCCTCCTTTGAAGGGCAACACAGCGCTAGCAATTCTCCTCACAAGTAAGATATAGGCCCCAAGGTAAAAGAAGCAGGGGTTCTGGCCCCTGGCGCCAACGGTCTTGCCTTTGGCACGCCTTCCCGTCCACAATGCTGGCATGATTATATAGCCCGCTTCCAGAAGGGCGTGGCTAAGTTGCGTCAAACTCGGGGGCAACACAAAGCGGGAACTGGAGTCCCAGCGCTCCTGTTCAGTCAGGGAAGCTCCCCTCCCAGATTGAAGTACTGGGAAAAAGAAAATCAGTTAAAATAAATAACCAAACTGAACAGGGTGAAAGGGAAACACAAACCATTAAAAATAGCCGATGAGACGCTGAACTAAGATGGCCGCCACCGGGACGGGAGCCAGGCACCTCTCTGCGCCTAGAAAACCCATACATGTTTAGTACCCCATGCTGAGGAGACACAGGGGAACAAAATGGGTGGGGGGGGGAGGGGGAGGGTCAAACTTGACAAGGAGATGTTCCTGTGCAAGGGAGACTGAAGAGAAAAATTCAATATTATGAGATAAAAATTCAGAAAAATGCCATATTTTGCATAAACTCACAGCCAGCCAAACAGGGTGAAGGCAGTCTGGCACTCAGCGATAGATACCCGAAAATGTGCAGATGATTTAAAAAAAAAAAAAAAAATGGTTGTGGTGTGTTTCCATATAGAACAGGGTAATAACTGCAAGCACAAAAACAGGCACCCTAAAAGAGCATTTAGCTTTCATTTGCTTTCCAAACTTCCCAAAACTACTGCAACCAGTTAATTGCTAGGGACAGGCAAACACATAGGAAACCCATTGAGTCTAGTACTCTCACGCTCCGTAAACCAGAAAGAAACAAATTAGGGGGTCATCCCTCGGCATTCATATATCCCTGTGCAAGGGAGACAAAGGAATTAACACATTTTGGAGAGCAAATAGCTAAAAACCTGACTAACAATTTCAGCAGATTATACCCGCCACCCATTCAGGACCAGGGAGGTATGGGTTGCACCAATTAATTCCTTACGCTGTACAGAATTATTAAATATATCAATTTTATCCTTCCCACATACTCCAGAGTTTGAAATTGGTCATCAAAGGAACAGCACACCATACACAGTGATTCTGTCACAAGTTTGGGATCTTTGCAAATATTGTATGATTGTGCCGACTACATTACCTACCCAGAAAATTTGTCCAAAAATAAAAAGTATCTTCACATTTTCCATGATCTCTTCAGGCTGCAATGAGATATTAATGCAGCGCTTTCATCAATGCATAGCCCTAAATTAGCCAAAATACATAGGATGGGTGCACAAACCGATGGAAGCGGTACATGTGCCTCAACAACCTAATGCAGGTTTTGTTTATTAACAAAAGCTCAGCACAGGCGAACAAACTCCCCAGTAGTGAAAGGGTTAGCTGGAGTTGGCTCCGATGCTCCCATCCTTCTATCTTACTTAACAGGTCCTGCAAGAAAGCTTTGGGGGTATACGTGTGAACCGTACTCTGTTTCTTGGTGTCGTAGGAATAAAATTGGGTTTTAACAGAGTCTTTGAAAAGTGGAACCAAAGAGGCCATGTAGATGTTAAAGAGGACCAGGGAGGGGAGAGCCCTGTGACATGACACTTCGGGGAGACAGGAGAGGACATAAAAGATCCCAAGTAATCTCTGTGCTCTATTATGCAGAAAAGACTAAAAACCAACTGAAGGCCAGCAGACTAGCCCCCAATACTTTAGCAATCCTGTTAAGCAGTTTCTGGTGGTTCCCAGTATCAAAGAATGCAGGCAGGTTTAGTGTGACTAAACTGCATCCTTCCCTTTCATCTGCTTGTCTCATCCTAAAACCTAAAGGAGCACTCTTGGTCCACTGTTGGGGTGCGAAATGCAGATTAAAATCTAAAGCGACAGCCTCGTCCAGATGTTTTGGAAGTGCACAAAAACCATCTTCTCTTAAACTTTTGCCATGACTGGTAAATTGCCAAATGAGTCTGCAATTTGAAGGAGTGGCCGAGCCACAAAGGCACAATGATTCCACCCTTAAGTTGGCCAACTACAGAGACCTCTGGGACATGCCAAGTTACAAAAACCTGTATAAACCTTCTGAAAAATCATGCTGGTACAGGCGCCATGGTTCCATCACTGAACTTGAGTAGTCTCAGGATCTTTTCCATTTCCAGTAAGTTAGCAGGAATCAAGCGATAAATCAATCAAGAGTTTTGTATAGCATGTTAATCACCCCTAAGGGTATCCAGATGCTAAAGGGAAAATGTTTTGGTTAAGAAGAGCACAGGGGATTACACACAGCACCTCTGTTAGCCAAAGGTTAACCAGACGCCTTCAGTTTTGGAAAAATGTTTTGGTGTTGGTTTCCAAAGCATCCACCCAGCACCTCCCACAACTCCAAAGAGGGGATCACTATGGGGGTTACAACAGGACGGAGACACAGCTGATTCAACGAAGATGAATACAGATCCAAACTTACTGGATTACTTGTGATATCCCTGGAGCAATAGTATCCATCTGCTTTTATGGTGGCTTTTTTAGTAGAGTTTACTTTTATATATTCATGTCAATCTTGCAGGGGTTTGTCTTTCTTTCATTTGTTTTCGAGTTTAGATCGCGGTTCCTTAACATTTTCTCCTCTTGGTTAAGCCGGAGAGCGGTGTGCAACAACAAATCTGAAGCACAACCACCGAGGGCCCAGGACATCTCACCCATTCACTGTACAGCTCCTCAAACCATCTGGGGTCCAGCTTTTGAACACGGATTTATGCTCCAATACTTGTGTGTCTCAAATGTATACATCTTCAGATACACAGTGTTCCACCCTTCTGCCATTGCCAACTGTTGAATAATATACATACACACACATTGAAAATAAAATGAAGAAAATCACAATTTCTAACGTGAGAACAATTTGCATTTTTATTTTCTTGCAAAACCTGGCTGGTGTCCACGGATAAATCACATTCGGTCAAGCAACGAAGAGACCGCAGCCACTGCCCCTATGAGGACAGCAAACATATTTTGCAAACGAACACCACGCATCAAACAATATTAATTCTTCCTTAGAGAGTCCAACGGGCCTTTCCTCCAACAACCTTCGCTGGTGAAATAAGTGTATTTACATATGACCTAAGCACACGCAAAGATCACCACTCAACCACATCTCTGCTCATCCAATTAAAAAATAAAGCATCACAATTTACATTAATTGCATTGAGAGAAAAAAAAACTGCTTTGACAGTGCAATATTCAAACTGACAAATGTTAAGAAAATACTGCTCTCAAAGTAGAAACAATACGAGTTAAAATAGATAAAAGTAGTATATAATCAACCCCTGGAAGATTAAAAGGAATGTGAATTGCGATACTGGGTATCGATGCTGCACCCAGCCACACACACAGCGCGTGTTGCTCCGCATCCATGGAGCACCAAGAGTCTCTGGTTCAGGACCAATCAACTGCAGGCACCTCAAGCCCCTCTGCTCCAGACTGCTCCTCGGAGGGGTCTCCATTGGTCACTGCACGACCTCAAAATAGTGCAAGATGGCCATGATGTGCTGTGGCATGAAGACGTATCCCGTATACAGCGCCATCCCTACGACCGAGACCAGCATTGAATCTGAGCAGGATGTTAAGGACACAACAGTACGTTCTGCAACAGAAAAGAGCAGATAGCAAAGAACAGATGTCCTGTATATCGTACTGGAGCATAAGGAAGGGCATGAATCGCAGTACACAGAGCATCGAAGCAGATTAAATGACACACAATGCCGCAGAATTACCACGGTCCCCTGTTGCAGTCACGGGTCCACACTGAGGTGGCTATTTGAAAAGTAATTCGCAAAGCTGTGGCCCCTCCAAGTAGTCTCGCAATTTTTCCTTGTGTAATACCACACGTACCATAATAACAGTCATAACAATAATTAAGCTCACTCTATTGTCCTCGCAGTGGAAGAACTTTTTCAGGAGCCCTCTACATTAACTATAAACTACTCCTAGTCCTGATGATGGTCTTGCGTATTCATGCAACGGGAGACCGAAACGTTGATGCATACTCCACTACTTTTATTTAGATCAATAAAACATTGGGACATGCCCTACACTACAGTGATACGTCTCCAGGAGTGCTCCTAGTATCAAGAGTGAATTACACACTTCTGCCTCAGTGAATCGATGTATGAAAGCATGTACAACTAACATGCTGGATAGACAGGTGTTTCTTGCTGTTCATAGAAACCTGTGTTACCTCTTGCTTTAATAAAGACCAATTGATCGCAATTACATTGCTGGTATGCTTACTTTTTCATTTACTGTTCTCTTCTCCGCATTAATACGCAATATCAGACATTGGATTAATTCCTGGGATCTTTGTTCATGGCGTTCTAGATCTCTAAATGCATAAATATTTAAGGACAGTATTTTAATGTATAAATGATCCCTTGCTGGCCATTTGCTTTAGCTTACACCAGTACCCAAGCTCACAAGGGCAAATTGGGTCACCCTCTGCTTTTCTTACTGGAGCCACATATATGCGTTACCCTCACACACAGACATCTGTTTGCGTCTTCGCTCAGTCCGCGCCGTTGGGCACAGAGCTTATTGATCAGCAATGACAGTGTGCAGATCTTTAATCTGGAATCTTTTTATGGGTGATAAAAGGAGCCCATTCTACAGAACAGGAAGGAGGCAGTGCGGTGAGGGATATGCGGTTAGACAGAGTATCCACAAAAAGAGCGTAACCGAAGGCAAGTAACTTGTTCTTCTGATGGTTACTTCTAATTGCAGATTCCTCACCTTGAATATATACCAGAGCTTTAGCAGTACCTACCCAAGTTGTGGGTTTGTGGAGTTAGTCGGAGCTGAAAAACTGCAGGACTGAATGGGCAAAGTGCCTATCCTGAAGGACCTGGCTATCAAGGCAGTAGCGCTTTGTGAACATATGAACTGACGCACAAGTCACAGCCTGGTAGATGACCAGAACAGCCACTCTGCCTGTCAAGGTGTTAAGAGCAGCCTGGACTCTGGTTGAACGAGCCCTCAGCCCATCAGGGACCAATAAGATCTTTATACCAATGAGAATCCACTTTGGCATGGGCCTTTTCTGCACTGCCTCGCCCTTTTGCGCTCCTGCGTCTCCCACCAAGACCTGATCATCCATCCAATGGTCTTTGGCACGATCAAAGTAAAAGCTACCGTTTCATGTCCAGACAGTGGAGTTTTTCCTCCTCTTTCGAGGGGTAAGGGAGATCAAATAATACCGGACGTATGATAGATTTTCCAACAGGGAAGGGTGTCACAACTTTAGACAAAAATGCCACTCCAGTCCGCAACACAGTTTTGTCTGGAAAGAAGATGATAAATGGTGGGTGATCAGACATAGTTTGTATCTCATTCGTACAACGTGAGGTTATGGCTAAGAGGAAGACCATTTTGGGAATCAGGAGTCTCAAACGACACCTGTGCATCGAATAAAGTACACATCAGGAAGAGGAGAACCCAATTAAGGTCCCACTGCAGCATTACAAAAGGTTTGGGTGGAAACATGAATCAAACCTTTAAGGAAACGCATCACTATCAGTGACAAACACAAATGTCTGTACTCCTGCAAACAGGCCAAAAGAACATACAAGTAACCTTAAACGGAGTCCACAGCAAGTCCTTGCTGGACCAAACTTAGCACAAAAAACAAAACATCCAACAACTTTGCTTGCAACAGGTATGTGTGGTGGAATTGCACCAGGTCACAAATTTATCCCAGTGTCAAGCATAAACAGATTTTATAGATTGGTGCCTAGCCGCTAAAATAGCATCTGCTACTGTGTGGGGGATGTGGGGGGGGGGGGGGAAGAATCGAAAGCAGGCGACTGTCACCGCTCAATCACCATGCCTGGAAGTATAGGTTGCACAGGCCTGGGTGCAGGAATCTGCCCTGCTTCTGCAAAGGAAGATACTCCTGAAGCTGCAGCCTGGTCGGAGGGCAGATGCTCATACCCACAGGTTATGGGAACCAGATTCCCCTGGCTCAATCTGCAGCCACTAGGATGACTTTGGCTTAGTCGTTCCGGATATTCTTCACAATTTCAGGTAGGAGAGGTAGCGGCGGGAAGGCATTGTAGTGTGGATTGTGGCCTCATGGTCGACATTGCTAAGTTAGCTTGGGCCTAGCTGCCATGATGCCTCCTTTGCACACGTTACTCCGCGACTGTTTTTCCAGACTCTGCTTGTGACCGTTCACATTAGAACTGTCTGCATTTCTGCCTTTCACCTTTTCTGATGTTCTCTGTGGTTTTCGTCTGTACACAATGTACAAGGTCGAAAAACAACGTCCCTTGTTGTTGCTGTTCTGGTCAGCCCCTCGCACTTAGACATAACATGAAATACAGCTGCACTGGAGAAATTCGGGTGCTTTTAATATTGTGATCTCCCTGTTGGAGGGACTTGGAGAAAAACCTTTCCAGGGAGAAGAGCTGTGCTTGTCCGATGATGTAAACCTTGCATCTAGTTCTTGAGGTATGGGGGTCCCCTTGACAAAGCCAAGAGGTTTTCTTTTTTTATAATCTAGTTACTAGCACGGGGAGGGTGGCAAGCCATTATAGTCCTTTATCCACTGTCATTATAAAATGCTGTCCCCGTTTGTATTCTATGGAATTGTAACAATGCTTACTGTTTTGTCTTTATGCATTATGCTGCTAGTACTGGCACGTGTATTGTGTCTTTGAGCACGATAGTTGAAATAAACATTTTAAACTATACTGGGTCTCTTAATATGCACGTTGTGGACAAGTAGGAGTGAGTAATGAAAGTGTTCTTGCTCCCGCGATTCCTGAAAGAGTGTGTTCTGGGATGTCTAATCATTGGTAACTTCGCTGTAGTACGGAGAACAAATGAGACACTATAGCTAGTCGGATTGGGATTTTGGGCACTAAGGTGGATGGTTGGTACACCACTATACACAGAGGTCCTGTTTTCCTGCGCATAGTTCTGTATATGTGCAGAATCCACCCAATAGCATACAGGAGTCCTGAGCCCAACTTCAATCGGAATAAGTCTCTAAGAGAGAGCCTTCTTGGGAACTCCAACGTGCAAAAGTGTTGACACTGCATTCCCAGCAGTGGTGAAGAAATCTAGCCAGGCCTCTCCCCATTGCTGGTACACATCCTGAACCTACTCTAGTTATAGCTGGCATTCATATTTCGCAAGGCACCACCGACTTAGTTCATCCACCCTGTAGGTTAGAGATCCCACGAGGTGGTTCATGACCAGGGAAATGTCCTATCAACTCAGCCAGTTCCAAAGGAACAAGGCCTCCTGACACAGGACACTAAACCCCACTCGGGCCTAATTGCTGCAGTACCACATAGCGGCAGTGTTGCCCCCGAGGCTCTGAACTAACCTCCCTTTGTTGGACATAGGAAGGTCTTCAACACCAAGTGAATGGCCAGTAACTCCAACAGATGGAAATGGGGGTGGGCCTCTGCTCTCCACCTCTCCCAGATGACCACCCCAACCTAAGAGCGATGCATTGGTCATCACTATCCACTGGGTGGGGTAAGAAAAGGGGCCTGCCGCCGTTCCAACTGCATTCAACAGCTACCTTTGCATGTCTTTTCCAGTCTCCTCCAAAACCTAGATGGAACCTGACCAGAACCCTTAGTACAGAGTCCACTTAGAATTCAGGTCCCATTACAGAGACCGCATGTGCCAAGAAATCTCAGAGCCACTCTCACTGAGACCCAGGACTGAGGCTGAAACATCAGAATCATAACAGAATCTCCTGGACTCATGGAACCAGAGGGAAGGCTCAGAACTGCACAGTATCCAGGATGGCTCAGATGAACTAGAGCCTCTACAAAGGAGTCGGGTATGACTTTAGCATGCTGACTGAAAACCTCAGCTGTAGGGGGTTCGTCATCGTCTCAAAGTGGAATACGATTAACTGTGTCAAGCAGCCTTCAATAGCCAGCCATCAATGTAGTGGAATCCTGGTATGCACAACCTCCAAAAGAGTGCTGCAACCACCACCATCACTTTCGTGAACACCTTAGGAGCACCTGTAAGGCTGAAAGGTAGTACAGAGTACTCAAAATGCTCCTGACACATGTTGAACTTAAGGTAACACCTGTGTGACAGAGCGGGATGGTGAAAATAGGCGTCCGACAAGTTCAGTGCTACCATCCAGTCTCCTGGATCCAGGGCATATGGAACCTGGGCCAATGTGGGCATACTTGAAATTTTCAGGAAGAGATTGATAGGGCGAATATCTAAAATAGGAGGAAGATTTGTCCTTCTTCGACACCAGAAAACAGGAGTAGCATCCAGTTCCTATTTCCAATGCAGGGACTCTCTTGATGGCTCGGTCCAAAAGAGCCTGGACTTCATGCTGTAAGATGAACAAATGGTCCTTTGACAGCCACTTTGGTGCAGGTGGAATATGAGGCAAGGTGAAAAGGAATGGCCCAGCATATCTTTGCTTTAGTATCTGAAGCACCCTTCTGCCAGATGTAATGTTTTGCCACCCATGGAGGTAATACCTCACCATGCCACCAATGGGATGGCCATATGCCACCGAGGGCAAACTAAAGTGGTTTAGTGGCTGTAGCAGGAGGGACAGAAAACTGAACATTAAAGTGCCCCTGAGGGCCTGGACGTTGTCAGCTGGATTCCCTACACTGGCCTCAAAAGGACTGGGTGGAGGAGGTCCGTTGTTGTGGAGGTGTGCCTTTTTCTGTTATCTTTGTATTCAGTCTCTTCCGAAGCCTCAACGGGGCAAACCTGCTGGGGATACTTCAGCATTGGCACAGTAAGGCCCAGGGAGTGCGCAGAGGCACTGCTTCTTTGAAGCTTTACAGGGCAGATTCTAGCTCGTCTCCGAAGAGACGAATCCCATCAGATGGGATGTTCATTAAGGACGCCTGAACGTTACTTAAAAAAGCCTATGACTCTCAGCCACATGTGGTGTTAAAGCACCATGCAGGTACCAACGGTCCTGTCTAAGCAGTCTGTGGTGTCCACCCAGAGTGGATGATGCATTTCACTGCATCTTGTCCATCTTTTATAATTTGCCCAAGGTTGGTGACGAATTCTTTAGGGACGGTCAGAAAGATCTAGCCTACCGCACCCCACAATGCATGTGAATAGCACCCCAGTAGGCAACAAGCATTCTATGAGCAGATGGCGAGGTTAGCTGGTAACATTCCCTTTCCAAATGCCCCGTACGTTTGAATTCTCCATTGGAGGCGTAGTAGAGAATGAGTTAGCCATGAGTCCGCTTGTCAATGCCTGGACCACCAAGCTTTCAGGAGTAGGGTGTTGCAGAAGGAAAGGCGGGTCGCTCAGCGCAGGTCTCTGTGGTCTGGCAACCCGTCTAACTGGAGGGCAAGAACCAGGCTTGGTCTAAGTGCCCATTAGTATGTCCTTCAGAGCTTCATTAAAAAATTAAAAAATAAAAGAAGAGAAGTGGTTTTGTAGAAGTCTGTTGAGGTTGCAGGGCTTCCATAAGGACATTAGTATATACTTCGACAGACAGAAGTTGGCAATCTAAAACTTAAGCAGACCTCCCAATTACTGTGGCAAACAAAGCTGACCCATCTGTGGAAGGGACGGGGAGGGAGGGGTTCAACCCAGTCTCCAGGGGTGTCTTGAAGGTCCATAAACAGAGTTTAACCGTCGTAATGTTGACTGTTCAGAATCAGAAGCAACAGGAATGTGGGGAGAGATGTACGAAAATTCCGTTTTGCAGGTTGCAAATTGCGATTTTTTTTGCGACTTGCAAATCGGAATGTACTAATGTGTCTCAGGCACATTTAGCGATTCCCAATGGGGTCGCAAATGATCTGCCTCATCAATATTCATGAGGCAGATCGCAATTTGCGACCCATTGGGAATGGGCTACAATCCCTGGGATGGTGGCCTGCTGGGGACAGCAGACCGCCATGTCTGTGTGCTTTTTAAATAAAGCAACTTTTTTTCAAATGCAGCCAGTTTTCCTTAAAGGAAAACGGGTTGTGCTTAAAAGAAAAAAATGAAAAGTTTCCTTGCCATTTTTTTAAGGGCCTGCAGTGGTCCGTGGAACCACTGCCTGCTCTTAAAAAATATTTTTGCATACATTCACAAAAGGGAAGGGGTCCCCTGGGGACCCCTTCCTGTTTGCAACTGGCTTACCATCTACTTGAAGCAGGTGGTAAACGGAGATTGTTTTGCGACCACATTTGCAGAACAGTCGTACATCTGGCCTGTGGAGTGTTCTGGCCAAAGGCAGAGTTCCAACTGAGTCAAGAGTGAGGTTGAACCAGTTGTGAAGAGTGCAACTTTGATCGAGTTTGTGGCGGCTTCACTTCAGAATCTGTAAAGAAAGGCCTCTTGTTGCATGATAACACCCAAAGTTTTAGGCTGATGCTACTGGTTTTTCGACTCTGCTACCTAGACCTCAGTGCCAGTGTTCTAACCCAGGGGTTCTTAACCTTTCGACATCTGTGAACCCCCACTTAATCATTACTGGAACCCGGAGAACCCCATTGAATAATTTTTTTTATTACAGGGACCCAAAATAAGTAATTACTGGAAGCCGGGGACAGAGCTAAGCATTTTCAATTATTATTATTTTTTTTTAAAACAATACACAAAAAATACAGAAACAAGCATTCAAACAAATACACAAATGAAATATTGTATTTAATTCACAATCAAATAGATTTTTTATTTTTATTTTAATGGGAAGGTTGGAGCATTTCTAAATTCAATTGACGCCACTCATCTAATACAATATTCTGTTTGATGCACTTTCACTGCTGTCACGAATCTGAGGATACTAACTTAATTTTTAGCCTCCGATTACAAATTCCTTTACATTTAAAGAATGTTGCAAAAATTTCAGTAGTACATTTTGTTTCTTTCTTTATATACACTCTATTTTTCTATATAATACTATTTCATTTTCTATGCAGTCGCAGACGCCCCCGGACGACAGGTTAAGAACCACTGTTGCAACCCATTACAAAATGTATGTTGAATTGGCTACCCCTTAATGGCATAAGCTAACTTACAATTAAGTCCCTAGTATATGGAGCAAGGGGTAACCAGGACATGCAAGTTAAAGTGCACACCCAGGGCTGCAGCACCGATTGTGCCACCCTGTGTGTGACAAAGTACAACATGACTCTCAGCCTGCCACTGCAGGCTGGAAGAGAAGTTTTAAACTGCTCGTTTAACTTTGCCCTTTTAAAAGCAGTGGTAAAGTCCCCACTTCCCTTAACAATATATGTGAGTCTACCGTAAGGAAAGCCTATCTAGCCCTAAGGTAGGGAGCTATGTATTACTAATTGGGACACATACTTTAATATGTCCCGGCAGCAAAACCCTCAAATTGTTTTTGCTGTGAAATGGGCAGTAGCCCCACTGACTAATACAGTTACTGGCTGACCCCTCAGTCCGGCTAACTACTGAATGGGACAAATAAAATGGGTACTTCAAGGTATTAAATTAATAGTGCAAAGACAAAGACATGATGGAGGTAGCGCTGAAACTTTTCAGACACTCACCCCCAGTCACAGATCTGGGTTGAATCCATCATCGTTCTTTAGATCACTTCGCCACCTCAGTTCAGACCCAGCTATATGCAAATCAGTCTCGACCCTGTGCCTCATGGGAACAGTCCAGCCCAAACTGCCAAACCAGGTCATCCCTGGACCGAAAACAAGCATCCTGGGACCGGTTTTGGGGTAACATCCCTCATCAGCCAGGCTAGCTTGAATCCAGTGGCAAAGTGAGCAAGGGACCCACGTCTGGGCATACCCTGCCAACTTAGGGCAAAGAAAGCAAACACAAAAAGATGGACGGAGCGTTGAAACTTTTCAGACACTCACCCCCCGTCACAGCTTTGTTTGCCCTAAGTTGGCAGGGGGTGAGTGTCTGAAAAGTGTCAGCGCTCTGTCCATCATTTCCTTGTGTTTGCTTTGGATTAAATCAATAGTGACATTAAACCCACATTGATGCCCAAGTCGAATTTAATATCATTTTTGGAGAAAGGCAACTTTTAGAAAGTTACCATTCTGTTGCCGAGTTTATCCAGTGGCTTTTAAAGCTGCTGGCCACCAGACAGTTGTCTGCCCTTCTGGGGAGTAGTGTGAATGACTCCCAGGCTCAGGGACAATAGAGGCCTACTACAGAGATGTGTTACCTCCCCCTCGCAGGAAGCCAAAAAGGGTGTTGGCCCAAAAGGCGAGCTTCAAAGGAGAAACCGCCTATGGTGGGCAAATGACGATCACACTCATGTAGGACTGCCCTTTGTTCAAGTAGAGAGGCTGGCGGGTACAGAGAGGGGAAACCAGTGGCCAAACTGGTTTTCCCGTGGGCGTGTACCTCAAAGGTAGCCACACCTCTAGGGTGGGCTACCAAGTGCCTAACATTCAAGGAAGGGTTCAGAAATCTCCAGATTGGGCAGAATAGTGCACTCTAGGATTCATAGATGCCACACTAGCCAGAAGTCGTCACAAGGCAGGAAGGATCCTGGTAGCTGATGAGTTAGTAATCGCATCATCCCCCCCGGGCACATTCTGGGCATAAATATTGCACACATGGCAAACTGAACGTCAAATCACACCTGCACTGGAGAAAGGACCAAAAGAGGACTGCCATGCTGATCCATGGACCTAGCGAGAGAGGCTGCACCGAGGACTGCACTGCATCTGCTGCTCCTTGGGCTAGCAAAGAGAGGCTGCACCAAGACTGGACTGGACCTGCTGCTCCATGGGCTAGCAAAGAGAGGCTGCACCAAGACTGGACTGGACCTGCTGCTCTGTGGGCTAGCAAAGGGAATAACTGTGCCTGTCTCGAGGAAACGTTGCTCCTCAGCCCCAGGCCGAAGTTGTGACTCTAAGGGTCAGTCTACGTGCTCCCCGTTCCAGCACCAGGGCCATAAAAGCTGAAGTAGCCCATTCCAGTCAATCAGTCAGTGAGTCAGTGAGTCAGTCAGTCGCCACTCGCAAGAAATCACCCCTGACGTACAACCAAGACCTCCAGCCCAGACTCAAAAATTGCACCCTTCTCTGCTGGACCAGGGAGAGTCGTCAAAGTGTGCGTTGGTTGACAATGATAGACATTATCCCTCACCAAAGGATATCGCTGGACCTGCTGTGTCCGGAGACCGATAGCCGAGCTGCAGCTAGACTTCTACTGGCTCAAAGAAGACTTTGGGCACAGGGGTCAGCGCCCCTCAAAGTCGCCCCGCCTTACCTGTGGACCTAGGAATAACCCCAGGAAGACCCCCATCGACCACACAGCACCCAGAGCATCTTTCAGCCTCCTGCATCCCCAGCATCAGGACCACTCCATCGAAGTCTATGGCAGT
The DNA here is from genome assembly GCA_963921515.1 of Calotriton arnoldi. NCBI lineage: Eukaryota > Metazoa > Chordata > Amphibia > Caudata > Salamandridae > Calotriton > Calotriton arnoldi. Next base: position 622,747 of record CAWUFW010006719.1, on the reverse strand, counting down.
CTTGATTTAAGGTGTGGAACTGGACTAGAGACTGCTTTGGTGATCAGGTAACTGTCCAAATAAGCCTTATAGACCTCCCTGACCTTCTCCCGGTCGGAATTGGTAGCCCAACTCAGGCCGGAGTAGCCGCACACAACTTCAACCTTTTCAGAAGTTTGCAGAATGTACGTTGCCAATGAATGTATGCACTTTGAACTACACAGCTAAGACTTATGCTTTACTTCAAAATCTATTTCTACAGAACCTTCCACTGGATTTTGCTCACCTTGAGAACTAAAAATTAATTAAAATATAATCTATTTTTATACATTGGTGTTGGATTTTTTTCTTACTGTGCGACTTTCTGATTTTGCTGTTTGGTGCTTCGAAATGCTTTACACTAGTTCCTTTCTTTATGCCTTGCTGCTCGAAGCCACAGCTACCCACATTTGAGCTAGAGGTTTTGCAAACGAGCCCGACTGTACCCAAGACGGTTTTGTGAGTGTCTTCCACGCCTAAGTATCACAACCACACCACATAGTATACCACAATACTCGTAGAGTCCAATTAACAATGGGTTCTGCCTCTAGGATTGATGCCAGCATCAACGCAAGGATCATACCGCCATGTTCAAAATCGGGTTGGATGTCTGCTCTAGAGCCGGAGCATACCCCACATAGGGGGTCAAGAGACAGCGCCGAGGACTGATCCTCTTCAGGTAATACGACTTAAGGCCTTCTAGGATCCTTGGGGCCCAAAAGCATACCAGAGGGTGACAGAAGCTTGCCAGTGATGCACAACATGGCCTCCTTAAAGGTTTCAACTTGTGTGGTGTCTCCAATCGACACGAGAATTCAGGCTGGATCACTGTAAGCTGTGGGATTGGTTCTGCGGTAGGAGACCAAGATGTAGAGGTACCCTGATGTCCAGACAACTACTTCTGACAAGAAGGGCAGGATCAGGGAGAGTCACGCTTCGACTTCTTGTGTTTATTTTTAGGTCTCGCCTAGAGCGTAGCGCTGCTCTAGGAGTGACCTTTAGGAATCTGTCAGCTCTTTTCAAGCATTCGTGCTGGCATCCACCTTGCGGGAGCGAGCACCGGCGCGCGCGCTAATTGAAAACAAATGGCCCGCGTGCCGCTGCTCGCTCCCGCAAGGTGGATGCCAGCACAAGCACGAGTGCTTGAAAAGAGCTGTCGTGCAGCGGCGCGTTTTCAATTAGCTTCGGCCGCGCGTGCTTGCTCCTCCACTGCCCGTTTCACCCTCGCTCTCCCTTGTTTCACTTTGCGGTGTTCTTGAACTCTTTTGTAAGTACCGGTCTTGGTGTATTTTGTGTTTCTGCAAACACGATGCTAGACTTGCAGTCCTGTCCACAGCTGTCCGAATGCTGGGGCTGAGATCCCGTTGCAAATGTCCGTCAAGCATAACGCATAACGATCCCTTAATTGGCAACGGCTGGGATAACCTTTGACCTCAGTGCCACCTGCCCGCCCAGAATTAAGCCGGGGTGTGCAGTTTGCTGTGTTGGGTCCTGAAGGTGCAGCTCCCAGAAGAGCGCCTTGGACACTGCCCCTGCCTGCTCCAAAACACAAACCCCTGGCGCCCATGCGCTGCTAGTGTCCGGCACGCCTCGAGAGCCGTAGTCTGTGACAGGCTGTGCTCAAATGTAGGCGTTTCTTCCAGAAGATTCTGCGTGTGTGTTCGTGGCCCAGTAAGGCCGACGTGCGAGGTGGGGAGAAATAAAACAAAAATACCCAAAACTCCACTGAGCAGGTGCATTACAGGTCACCAAAGCTCCCCGCCCTCCAAAGTGCATCATCTCTCCCCCCAGTTATTACAACGTCCTCCACTTTCCTGTTGCTCCCCACGTCATTGCTGCTGTAAACCACTCTTCACCCCTTTTCCATGTTGTTTCACCCCCTGCCGTTCTCCCCTCTATGCTGGAGTGCCCAGACCCCATATTGCACTGTCCTCCCTTGCTGTGCAGCATGGTTCGTGTATACAAATTACTTACAGACCACCATGGGCTTCGACTCGGTCGTTGAATGACAAGCTTCTAGGCGCTTCACATCACGGCCCGGAAAGCTCGTTATCAAGCTACAAACCGTCAAATTAATTGCATTAGAAGTTATGCCCTCAGCATACAACCCGGGATTATTATATTTTTAATGTTCCATGTTGTCTCCGCGTCGCCACCAATGTAAGAATGGGATTACGCTTCCCGCCGCATGGACGTATACACGTGAGAAGGGTGTTGTGTACTAGGCTGTTACTTCCCCTCCTCTGTGGGGAGCATGTGTGGTATTAAGGCCTGCAGTGTTTATGAACTGTGGGGTGTCTTGTGGTGCGTGAGGAGTTGGAGCCTTGGAGGTCGATGGGATAAACATGGCAAGAGCCCTCATCGATTGGCACAGCTCGGACACCGTACTGGCAGCGCCCTCAGCTCAGCATCTCATGTCTTTGTGCATTCCAGACACCCTTCTTTTATGGGGAGTGTCTATTACAACTCTTTTAACGTTTTGTGGGGGTTGACAGTTCAGTGGGATGTTTTTCAAGCCCATGAAGGTAATCACTTTAAGAACATTATTTAGCGGTATATCTTTCATACAATTTTTCCTCCCACAAATTAATTAAGATCTGAAAATTGGCCCAAATATTCAAATACCCGAACAGTCCACAATTCAGGACCTGAACTTAGAGTTACAAACACAGACGTTCTGTTTATTTCCCTATGTTGGTCCGTAAATGCAAGCACCCAGTGCGCATGTTCATAAACATGTATGTATCACATACTCCCGAAGCATGTGTAAGTTAGGCTGCTTTCACTTTACCACAGCCAAGTCAGTAATAACATACAGACTGTCAGTATTTGATCAGTTCCTCCTGTTTCAACTAAAACGTCTAGACCGAATCCAGTGCTTTCAGGAACCTGAAAAATGCACACACAGTTCTGTTATATTAAAAAAAGAGCAAAACATTTAGCATTAACGCAAGAAACATATACTGCTGCCTGAGCGAACATAGCTTGGTTTCATTGTCTTGTACTCCTACAGGTCAGGCACGGAGCCCTCTCCCCATTCTCCTGAAGATGTAACCAATTTCTTTACCTTTAGCGTTTCAGAAGATGTCCCACAGAACAATCACTTCTCATAATTGACTTTCCCCCCATTTTGTTTACTTATTATTTTCAGCAGGTCACCGTCGGAATTGGCACCCCTTTTTAACCCTTATTTATCATTCTTTTCATTTTTTTTTACTTTGCTAGAAGAGCGACCTGTCCAGATGGGTATGTTCTGTCCTCGTTCATTTTGTTGCTAGATTTTTAGACCGAAACATGCGTCATTTGGACTCTTCCACATTACGGAACCAGGCATGTTAAAGTACTATTAAATTGTCAGATCGGATAAACATGTAAACTGAACTATGTCGCACCTAGCCTGTGTAAGCAATAAACGTTTGTCTAAGCTCTATTTCGTGACATGACGACTGGGATGAAAATACCTGGGAACGTCATGGCTCACTCAGCATGAGTGGGTGCTGAGTAAGGGCAGTGTGATCTCCGAGGCCTGCGGATATTAGGTGAGAGGATCACTGTAACTCTCCTGGTGGCAGAGCGGCTTTCTGCGAGTATAGCGTCCCAGGCGCTGGGTAAGGGGTATTAGCGTAGCCCCAGTGTCTCTTCTCTGTGTAAGGCGATACTTTCTGCCTGGGCCCAGGCAGTCACCGAACGTTCCCATGCCTTGGATGTGGGTGGTATGGGAGATTTCCATTTATGTGTAATGAGACGTATTTGCCAGTAAATTACCTAGGTCGAGAAATCTGTCTGTGGCTCTGTGTTTTTTATCATGTAGGCATAAACCCAATAAGCATACCTCCAAGTTTATGGAGTCCAGAAGCATGCCAAGAGGCCAGTTCAGCTTCTGATGTAATCAGCCCTCCATGTGATGTTCCCAGTAATGGGAGCGTTGGCGCACTCGGGTGAATAGGTTTGGTAATAAAAAAAACAACACCTTTATCAACAAGCATTGGCATAGCCAATAGGTCTCGCCTTTGGGACTTTATAAGTGTTTAGTTATCCAGCACAATATCCTTGGTGCAACAACATCAACTGTTGCATGGCTAAACACTTATAAGGTCCCAAAGGCGAGACCTATTGGCTATGCCAATGCTTGTTTTATTTGTACTTGTCTAACTACTATCCTTTTGTGGGAAATGCATCAGGAATAGAACAGGTCAAAATCCTCTACTTCGAAGAGCCCTTATGTTTCTTCTGGCTGTGTATGGCAATGTAGAGCTTAGCTTCGGAGTCCTGGCTTGCCTCAAGATTCGTCCTTGCTCAGTCCCTGCAAGCCTTGGAGTTGTGCAGAGACCCTAGACACCAGAGACATACCAGGAGGGGGTATGTCATAGACCTCCAAGTCCTTGCAAAGTTTAAACTCTTATCTTTGGAGGGGGACATGGTCCCCTGCACACTGTAGAGATGATTTTTGTCAAAAACTCATCAATATGACAAGAAGCCAAGGGAGCGAGCTCTGGATCCTTGTCCGAAGGCATGGAAAGAAAGGAACTGATGTCAGTGCTCAAAGGTGGCGCATATATGTTGCTAAGGCATAATTTCCGGGGCAGGAAGAAGCCAACGTGGAGCCGCAGGAAGCCACCTAACTGTACAAGGTGAGGAATCGTCTATTAGCATCTATTAGAAATGTTATAGATGAATTGACACCAAACAAGTACTTGATATTTCCACTCGTGAGGATGGCTGGTGAAGGTTTCGTCTCCCGTCCGGACCTGGGTTTGAGGTGGGAATTGGATAGTTTTTGGTACCTGGAGATGCCGGTGACACATACTCCTGAAAAGCAGTTGGAGTATAATATGGGTAGGGTGCTGCGGGGCTTGCAGGTGTCGGTGGCCTTTTGGAACTCACTCCGGTTGTCCGTTGCTGGCAGGATTCAGCAGCCCATTTAGTGTTGCTGCCCAGGTGCCTCTACATGCTCCAAAACCCACAGTGCCCTATAGTCAGCAGTAGGCTCTGAAGATTGGATAGTCTCTTAATAGCACTCACATAGGCTGTCAAAAGTAGCAGAGTTGACTTGAAAGTACTTAAATCAGACATGGAAGATGGGGGACTAAGGCTCACAAACCTTGAACTCTACTGTATAGCAGCACAGTTCCAACATGCTGCTAAGTGGTGCACAGATGGGCCTAATGGGGAAAAGAAGTTGCTGGAGGGAAAACGGGGTGCGGATGATCTGCCACGCTGCCTCATGGAAGAGACTCGCCTGCATGTCGGCTGCCCTTGCGTGGTGAGGCGGATGGCACAGACCTGGGAACTGGAAATTAAGAGTTTCATGCATAAACCTCCGTTCTCTGGAGCCCGGACGCTATGATGGCTACAACCGCTTCTGCTGAATGTGAAGGATAGGTCTGTCTCGGCCTGGAAAGATGGCGGCTGCGAGACGCTAGAGGTTCTATACCTTTGGGAGAGGTGCATTACATTTGCAGAGGCTCAGGGTGCATTTGGCGTGGGCCCTGATCAGTTTCTACAGTTTGCCAAGCTGACCAAAATGGACAGCAAGATTTGGACTGGATTTCCGAACACACCTGACGAGTCACAGACAATGGAGGCATTGCTCAATATGGGTTCCCTCAAGAGAGTGATATCTTGACTATATAGTGCACTCAAGTATGAGGCATCTTACTTCCCGCTGACGGCACGACAGGGCTCAGACAGACATGACTGAGCCTCTGGGAAACGGAGTGGAGCAAAACTTGTGCACTGATGAGACGTCTCCTGTAATGCCCGTTTCAAGCTTGTGCATTTTTATATCTCAGAGCCGATTTGTCATCAACGAGATTGCACAGAATCTACCCGGCTAGACCGTCAGTTGCCCACGGTGCGGGGAGGAGGGGCGGATTTCCTCCACATGACTTGGGGGTATTCAGGGTTGGTATCTGTGGTATCTTATTGGGACACTATTACGTGCCGACTGCAGGCACGGACTTATTAACATTGACAACAATCTACGCCACTGCCTCTTGCACCCCATACCTAGCCCTGGAGGGAGTAAGGTGTTTTACAGATTTGCGCTGGTTTTGGAAACTAGACGGATAGCTATTAAGTGGTTGTCGCCTATGGGGCCTACGTACAAGCAATGGCAAGCAGACCTGGGGGAATGGGCGCTATCTGAAAAACGCCGAATGCGGGAGGTTAGAACAGATGATAATGTGGAGGAGAATAGCTTTGAATGGGCGGGAATGTTGCAGGAACTTATGGCCCCGGGACGGGAATGTTCAACTGAGAGTGCTCCGACTACCCCATCTATACGAGCTGATGCCTAGGTGAGATACTAGAGCATGGTCAGATGGGAGTCCTGGCCCTGGGGATTTTGGGTGGAAGGGGGAATGTGATGGAGGCGGGGTCTGCATATTGATTTCTGACAACTATTTTTTTTTTTTTTAACAGAGTTTTATATAGCGCGAACTTGACCCGAATTGGGTATCAGAGCGCTTTACATAGCACCAGTTGCATTACATGAGGACACATTCATTTTTTTTGTTAGGCACGGGGAGATTAAGTGATTTGCCCAGAATCACAGGATGTTCAGCGTCATTGCCGAGACTCGAACCCAGTTCCCCAGATTCGAGGTCGACCGCCCTAGCCGTTAGGCCAACTCCTCTCCCCAACTATTGCGCCTAATACACTGGGATGCCTGTATGTTGTACTCTGTATGGTTATATGATACAATCGAAAATAAAAATGTGTAATAAATAATGAATTGACACCTAAATAATAACCAGTTGAACCAAAGGTCGGCTGTTTTTTGCTTACCCTCCTATAGAATGTAGTTTGCTGGTTGGGTTGTTCCTTATCCTTGGGTTGTAAGCTTAAGATTGGACTTGAAGATGCAATTATTTTTACAGGTAGGGCAGCTTCGGCTCACGGCCTCACACGCACAGAGCCCAGACCCTCTACCCATAACACAAACTGGAAGCACAGAGGGCAGGCCCTGCTCACCGCACCTCTGAGCCCGGACCCTCTACCTATAACACAAACTGGAAGCACAGAGGGCAGGCCCTGCTCACCGCACCTCACACGTATAGAGCCCTGACCCTCTATCCATAACACAAACTGGAAGCACAGTGGGCAGGCCCCGATCACCGCACCTCACACGTATAGAGCCTTGACCCTCTACCCATAAAACAAACTGGAAGCACAGAGGACAGGCCCTGTTCACCGCACCTCACACGTATAGAGCCCTGACCCTCTACCCATAACACAAACTGGAAGCACAGTGGGCAGGCCCTGATCACCGCACCTCACACGTATAGAGCCCCGACCCTACCCATAACACAAACTGGAAGCACAGTGGGCAGGCCCCGATCACCGCACCTCACACGCATAGAGCCCGACCCTACCCATAACACAAACTGGAAGCACAGAGGGCAGGCCCTGCTCACCGCACCTCACACGCATAGAGCCCTGACCCTCTACCCATAACACAAACTGGAAGCACAGAGGGCAGGCCCTGCTCACCGTACCTCACACGTATAGAGCCCGACCCTCTACCCATAACACAAACTGGAAGCACAGAGGGCAGGCCCTGCTCACCGCACCTCACACGTATAGAGCCCTGACCCTCTACCCATAACACAAACTGGAAGCAGACGGCAGGCCCTGCTCACCGCACCTCACACGCATAGAGCCCCGACCCTACCCATAACACAAACTGGAAGCACAGAGGGCAGGCCCCGATCACCGCACCTCACACATACAGAACCCGGACCCTCGATCTATAACACAAACAGGAAGCACAGAGGGCAGGCCCTGCTCACCGCACCTCACACGTATAGAGCCCCGACCCTCTACCCATAACACAAACTGGAAGCACAGAGGGCAGGCCCTGCTCACCGCACCTCACACGCATAGAGCCCCGACCCTACCCATAACACAAACTGGAAGCACAGAGGGCAGGCCCTGCTCACCGCACCTCACACGTATAGAGCCCTGACCCATAACACAAACTGGAAGCACACCGCACCTCTGAGCCCGGACCCTCTACCTATAACACAAACTGGAAGCACAGAGGGCAGGCCCTGCTCACCGCACCTCACACGTATAGAGCCCTGACCCTCTATCCATAACACAAACTGGAAGCACAGTGGGCAGGCCCCGATCACCGCACCTCACACGTATAGAGCCTTGACCCTCTACCCATAAAACAAACTGGAAGCACAGAGGACAGGCCCTGTTCACCGCACCTCACACGTATAGAGCCCTGACCCTCTACCCATAACACAAACTGGAAGCACAGTGGGCAGGCCCTGATCACCGCACCTCACACGTATAGAGCCCCGACCCTACCCATAACACAAACTGGAAGCACAGTGGGCAGGCCCCGATCACCGCACCTCACACGCATAGAGCCCGACCCTACCCATAACACAAACTGGAAGCACAGAGGGCAGGCCCTGCTCACCGCACCTCACACGCATAGAGCCCTGACCCTCTACCCATAACACAAACTGGAAGCACAGAGGGCAGGCCCTGCTCACCGTACCTCACACGTATAGAGCCCGACCCTCTACCCATAACACAAACTGGAAGCACAGAGGGCAGGCCCTGCTCACCGCACCTCACACGTATAGAGCCCTGACCCTCTACCCATAACACAAACTGGAAGCAGACGGCAGGCCCTGCTCACCGCACCTCACACGCATAGAGCCCCGACCCTACCCATAACACAAACTGGAAGCACAGAGGGCAGGCCCCGATCACCGCACCTCACACATACAGAACCCGGACCCTCGATCTATAACACAAACAGGAAGCACAGAGGGCAGGCCCTGCTCACCGCACCTCACACGTATAGAGCCCCGACCCTCTACCCATAACACAAACTGGAAGCACAGAGGGCAGGCCCTGCTCACCGCACCTCACACGCATAGAGCCCCGACCCTACCCATAACACAAACTGGAAGCACAGAGGGCAGGCCCTGCTCACCGCACCTCACACGTATAGAGCCCTGACCCATAACACAAACTGGAAGCACAGAGGGCAGGCCCTGCTCACCTCACCGCACCGCACACGTATAGAGCCCTGACCCTCTACCCATAACACAAACTGGAAGCACAGAGGGCAGGCCCTGCTCACCGCACCTCACACGTATAGAGCCCTGACCCATAACACAAACTGGAAGCACAGACGGCAGGCCCTGCTCACCGCACCTCACCTCACACGTACAGAACCACCTCACACGTACAGAACCCTGACCCTCGATCTATAACACAAACTGGAAGCACAGAGGGCAGGCCCTGCTCACCGCACACATATAGAGCCCGACCCTCTACCCATAACACAAACTGGAAGCACAGAGGGCAGGCCCTGCTAACCACACCTCACACGTATAGAGCCCCGACCCTTGATCTATAACACAAACAGGAAGCGCCTGCTCATACCATACCATGCCATGATACACTTACAAAGTCGCTCTAAATTAACCTATATCTTGCAGAAAACAGTAGCTGTATTGTGTAATTTTAATTTTCATATACAATTATTTTAAAAAAAGTAAAAGTCAGAGAAACGTTTTGCAAATATTCGCCAAACTGTTGCAGTTTACCTTGCTATGCCATGAAAATTAACTCGCAAAGCTGAAAAAAACTTTTCCAAAGTTAAACCTGGAATATTAAGAGTGAAAAATCATCAACTTTGGGGGGGGGAATTCAATTTTAACAAAAAAAAAACAAAAAAAAACAGCCTGGTATAACCGCGAAGTGCTAGCTCTCTGCTACTGAAACCACAGATTTTCTCGGGTGTCGCCACAAAGACTTGGAACTCTCTGCCTCAGAACACTCTGCCTCCAGATGTCCACCTAATTTCGGCTACCGCCTCCTTCCAAAAAGAAGTGAAAACATTTCTGATTAACACGTTTTCGCCCTAAGATCCCACCTTTTGTTTATTGATTGTATAACTGTGTTATTCATCTGCTGATTTGGACTACTGCATGGATGACTCCCTATGGAGGTCAAGCTTATGAATTTGTTAATCCTCAATGTCTGTTCCTTGATGGTACCTGTGACCGGTTCTTGATCTCACACCCATCTCCTACCTCCCCTTCATGTAAAGCGCTCGGATACCCTCTAGGGTCATGTTCGCATTATATAAAACTTTATAAATATATGAACAAGGACGGGATTTCTGTTGTCTGCCCTCAGCCCGCCCTATCCTTTAGTTCAGTAGGATTTCAGTACAACAATAAGGCCAGCAGTAAGATTAAAACAGCCCAGGCCTCAGGAGCAGGTATGTATTTACAGACTCACGGTTACTTCCTTTGGCCCTGGTTATAGTTTAGTTCTGAGCTCCTTGTCAGACATGACACCCCTTACATAAGAGCCTGGAGTACGGGTGCCATGGACACCCCAGAAGCCATCAGCAGCTGGGCTTCCGCCACACCCTCCATACCTGGCCTGCGGTTGGACAGCGCTGCCAGCGCTGCCAGCCCTCAGCCCTCCCCCCTCCCTCCCCCCCACCCCCCCCCCCGAGCACCCACCTCCCCCGCAAACACCTCCAGCCTCGCTTATACTAAGTCATTCAGAAATAACCCCAGCGTGCAAGCCTCTCGCACATTCCTGCAGGTTCATTGTTAGTTTTCTGAGAACCCCGACGGCCCGAGGCCCAGAGGGACTGGTTTCTATGCAGTGAACACAAAGCGAAGTTAACAATGACAAGCTGTGTCCATGGGCAGCGCCCGCCTCAACGACCGCGCAGTCCTCCGGTCCTTCGGAGATGTTGTCCTCCTCTCCACTGGAGAGGCCCAGGTCTCGGAGCGATGGAGGTGGTCCCTGCATGTTGTGGTTCGCCCTTCTCTGCCTCTCCCTCACTCTGAGGGTCTTGGGTGTCAACGCCGAGCACGCGTTGCAGTCTTTGCTGTTGTGGTCGAGCGGCAAGCAGAGGTTGCAGACTGGATGCTGGTCCTTCTGGGCGTACTTGTGGTGGCAGTTGGTGCAAAACTTGAACTGTGTTTTGTCCATACCCGTGCTCAGGGAGCCCCCTGCGAGCGCAATCTTCGTAGAACGTCGAGATCTCGGTCGTAAACCTTCTCCCTCGTCGTCCCGGTTACCTGACCTGAAGTCCGGTGTAGTTGAAGCTGATTTTCGTCGTTTTTCCTCGATTCCTCTTCCAAAACTTCTGGAACTCTTCGGCAACGATCCAGACCCAACGGCGGAAAAAAGAATCTGAAGATGGCGATCAAAGGTGGGAGCTTCCGCAGGAAGCACGTCGACGTCACGAAGGACACCAAATGGTGGGACGTCGCCACACACCTGGGCCACGAAAAAAAAAAAAAAAAAGTAGTAAGAAAATACTACGATTCCGGACCCAACCACAAGATGGCGGAATAATGCACAGCATAGTGAATCCAGAAAGATTCACGCTGCAAAACTCCACTCGCAGCAAGTGTCACCAGCTCAAGGTGGCAGGCAGGAGCCGGCAGAGGGCGTTGTGGGACCAGTCTTGCAGGATCCCGGTGAAGAACTGCGCGATGGCTTACCATGGGCACATCACTTGTGTGGGGTACAAGGTCACAGGCACCAGCCATGGCCTTGACGTTTATGTATTTATTTTAGAGAATATTCATTACGAATGAGAAGTTCAAATAATGCTACAAAACGAATTACGGACAGATCTGCACTGGTTTTTAAATGACGTGCATGATACCGGTAAAATGCGGTCACTCAGTGTACAGAGAGCGAAAGCCTCCACTGGCCGGACTCACTGCTGTACTCTGAGTGTTGTGGTGGGGGGAGCAGAACAAAATGGACTGTTAATAGACAAATTAAAGAAGAGGGCTGGCCCAAAGTTCCCCTACGCGCTCCTGCCACTTAAGACTGCACACATCACAGCCACTTTACCTTACACCATCAACATCCCTTCAACACACATTCACCGGGACCGCCAGAGCAGCAAACCGGATATCAAGCTATTCCTGAAACACTACTACACCGGTACAGCTAGTCTTCATCCTGAAGATACCAGGAGGGGGAGCCTGGTGCCTCACCTAGGATACAAGGCACCGACAGTGGGCACCGCCCTGCCAGTGGCCAGCCTGGTGCCACACCTAGGACACCAGGCACTGAATGCACACCACCCTGCCAGGGGCCAACCCTCCTGGCACACCTAGGACACAAGGCACAGACAATGGGCACCAAATTGCCAGAAGCCAACCCTCCAGGCACACCTAGGACACAAAGCAACCACAGGGAGCATCGCCCTGCCAGGAGCCAGCCTGGTGCCACACCTAGGACACAAGGCACAGACAATGGGCACCACCCTGCCAGGGGCCAACCCTCCTGGCACACCTAGGACACAAGGAACAGACAATGGGCATTGCCCTTCCGGGGGGTAGGCTGGTGCCACACCTAGGGCACAAGGCACCGACAGTGGGCACCACCCTGCCAGTGGCCAGCCTAGTGCCACACCTAGGACACAAGGCACAGAATACGCACCACCCTGCTAGGGGTCAACCCTCCTGGCACACCAAGGATACAAGGCACCACCCTGCAAGACCATGGACACCACCCTGCCAGGGGCCAAACCTCCTGGCACACCTAGGATAAAAGGCACCGACACTGGGCACCACCCTGCCAGGGGCCAACCCTCCTGGCACACCTAGGGCACAAGGAACAGATAATGGGCATTGCCCTTCCGGGGGGTAGGCTGGTGCCACACCTAGGGCACAAGGCACCGACAGTGGGCACCACCCTGCCAGTGGCCAGCCTAGTGCCACACCTAGGACACAAGGCACAGAATACGCACCACCCTGCCAGGGGCCAACCCTCCTGGCACACATAGGGTACAATGCACTGACAGTGAGCATCACCCTGCCAGAAGTCATCTACTGTGTAACTTGTCCATGTCTAAAGGCCTACGTTGGAAAGACTACTCAGCCCATAAAAAAGCGGATAACACAACATCGTTCTCGGATTAGATGCAAGATTTTAACTGCACCGATGGTGACACACTGCATTGAAAGTAATCATGGTCCAAATGATATAAAATGGACAATATTAAAGCATATAACTGGCAACAATATTGACAATCTATTATCCAGATTCGAAGCGAAAACAATAATGTATTTGAACACGATCGAAAATGGGCTGAACGAAATAAGTGAGATAATCCACTGTGGATAATGAATTCAAGAAGTTCTTTGAAGTTTCTCTGCTCTCAAGATAGAGCTTCTCCATTCTACTGAAGAAGCAATGGGCGTCCACAGGGTCGAAAACAAACAATTGCAGTTCGTTGAGGCAGTGAAAGGCAAAGACAAGGACACAGTACATAAGAGGCATTACCAGCACAATTTTTTTTTTAAAAAAGAGTTAAAAAAAAGAAAAAAAAGACTAAAGTCGGCGCGGGTCTCATGAAGTTAGTAAGATTGTGCGCTTGATCCAACAGTAAATATGCACGCGACCAAAGCCGTAAAAAAGTGTGTAATATTGATAAACATAAGGCATTCGAACCCAAGAAGCATTGTATCTTACTGAACGGAGAAACAAAGAATACATCAGGAGGCACTAACGGGAATTTAATTCTAGAAGACATCATCTGCCATTGAGAAACATTAAGATAATAATCGCCAAAAAATACGGAGATTCCAGCAGGCATAGACTATATCCCATGAAAAATCAAGAGTCAGTCCCGGCGCTTCGAAATTGCTAGGACAACATTGATCTAGGAAGTCAGGCAAGGCGGATCACTTCCGGCCCGTCTAATGACGCACAGGGAGGCGGCAGTACGGAAATTGAAGCAAATTTAAAGAAGGCGGAAGGAGAACACACGCATCCGACCCGTGCAACGAGACGAAGGAAATCCGAACATGAGGCGGAATCCACGTTAAACGAAACGGGTACCAGAGAAACGCATTATTGGGAATGCCGTCCAGCATGCCGCTATAAGGGCTGATGGGGCACAAATGCATCGGTACAACGAACACTGGGACTATGTAGCGGCACACACTGTTCATCTTTTCATCTTTTCACAAGAACATAGGGGTGATTGAGCATAAGGAAGCACACTATGCACGGCTGTCTCACGATAGGCGTACCCTGTCTCTCACGCTTAGGTGATATTAAGTTATCCTACTTGCCCCACACTATAAAAGAAATGAAGAGTGCATGTTCTGGCCGTTTTATAAGAAGAGCACGTAACTAGCCCCACAGAATACAAGCAATTGCTTCTTTTTTGACCCCTAGAACGCTCAAAGAAAAGCTTCAGCAGACGACTGTAGAAGTGATTCTACATCGTGCAAGTACTAACTGGTATGTTAAGAGCCGAACATCAGTAGAATCACAATGTAAATAGTAGGTATTAGATTCAGTTTTTCATGAGTTTTTACTTTCACTCATGCAGGCACCACATGTCCTACCAGATTAAAGCCTCGCCCTGATGAAGACCTTCATATGAAACTCACCTTGGTCCCACTCACTGAAGGTCGAAACGCGTTGGCTCTCACCCAAGAGAGGTTCAGAGCAACTGAACAAAAACAGCTTGTCCCATAATAGGTGCATTCGAGCTAAACTAGTGAAGCTCGCGACTAGAGTTTGTAAACAATTCTTTGACCTCTCTAGGACCTGTATAACAAAGCATATTGAGGGCAAAATAAAAAAGTCCCAATATTGTTCATAAAGCAGTAGGACCTATGTAAATATGAAAGTTTACCTTTTGGATATTAATGTAAGGATCATCACAAGTAGGTTTTGTGCACGAGTTGTATGATTTTTGTGGTCATTAAGCACACATATATATGTCATGTAAAAAGTGTCTATGTTATTTGTCTTTGTTAGTTGTTTTAATAGAAATCACTGATATATATATATATATATATAAAAAATAGAGGTGTATGTTTCAATGTGTAAAGTGACAGGAACCTCATTTTTGACAATTAAAAAATTAATGAATTTACAAATAAATATAGCCCAGGGTTAATTAGAAGGACCACTGAGGTATAAGAAAAAATCAATTGATGGTGTCAGAGGTATTTTGTTTTTGTTATTACAGCTAACACATAAGGCACAGACAATGGGCACCACCGTGCCAGGGGCCAACCTTCCTGACACCTAGGACACAAGGCACTGACAACGGGCACCGCTCAGCCCTCCTGGCACACCTAGGACACAAGGCCCCGACAGTGGGCATCACCCTGCTAGGGGGAAGCCTGGTGCCACACCCAATTCACAAAAGCAAAAGAAACAAATGGACGGAATGCTGAACAATGCTAACATTCACCCCCCCCCCTCACACCAGTCACCAAGATCTGGGTTTAATCCGTTGTTCTTTTGCTCACCACGCCACCCCAGTTTAGACACAGCCATATGCAAATTAGTCTTGACCCTGCTCCTCTTGGAAACAGTCCAGCCCAAGTCTGGGCATACCTGTCCCACTTAAAGAAACAAATGGACAGAACGTTGGGTCGAAACTGGGGGTGGCGTAGTGAGCAAAAGAGCGATGAATTTAACCCAGATCTCGCCAGGGGGTGAATGTTTGATTCATTCAGCATTCCATCCATCATTTGTTGCTGCAGCACTTTTCGCCCTAAGTGGGATGGGAATGCCCCGAGTGGGTCCCTTGCTTGCTGTGCCACTAGATTCAAGCTAGCCTGGCTGATGAGGGGTGTTAACCCAAAACCGGTCCCAGTATGCTTGTTTCCGGTCTAGGAAAGACCCGGCTTTGCAGTTCGGGCTGGCCTGTTCCCTTGAGGAGCAGGGTCAAGACTGATTTGCATATGGCGGGGTCCAAACTGCGGTGGCGCAGTGAGCAAAACAATGGATTTAACCCAGATCTCTTGATGGGGTGAATGTTTGATTCATGCAGTCCATCATATGTTGCCGCAGCACACACAAGGCACAGACAATGGGCACCACCATGCCAGGGGCCAACCCTCTGGGCACACCTAGGACACAAGGCACAAACCATGGGCATCGTCCTTCCAGGGGGCAGCCTGGTGCCACACCTAGGACACAAGGCACAGACCATGGGCATCATCCTGCCTCATCCAGGGCACAAGGCAACAGTGGGCATCGCACAGCCCTCTTGGCACACCTAGGACACACGGCACAGACAATGGGCAACGCCCTTCCAGGGGGCAGCCTGGTACCACATCTAGGACACAAGGCACCACCCTGCAAGACCATGGGCATCACCCTGCCAGTGGCCAAACCTCCTAGGATACAAGGCACCGACAGTGGGCATCACCTTGCCAGGGGCAAGCTTCCTGCGGCACATCAGCTCACTTGTCGTGCCCACGCCACAACACTAGATCGGTCTGTCTTCAATCTGAAGATACAAGGTGAAGCAACCTGCTGGCACACCTAGGACACCAGGCACCCATAGGGGGCATTGCCCGGCCAGGGGCCAGCCTGCAGACACACAGACACACACACCACCGATAGTGGGCACCAACCTGTCAGGGGCCAACCCTCCTGGCACACTTAGGACACAAGTCACACAAGTGTGCATCACCCTGCCACGGCAAGCTGTTGTGGCATATTGGCTCACTTGTTGTGCCCGAACCACAACACTACACTTGCTGCAGTGCGTCTTCATCCTGAAGATACAGGGAAAGGCAACCTGCTGGCACACCTAAGACACAAGGCACAGACAATGGGCATCACCCTGCCAGGAGCCAGCCTGCTGAAGTAACCCAGCTCACTTGTTATGCCCACGCCATGGTGCCCCGCCCTAGCCATTAGAATGAAAGGTCTCATGAAGAGCATCTCTTGAGATGCCACCACCTGCGTCTGCTCCTGGCACTCAACACCTCAATAACCAGCAAAGCCAGAGGCACACCCAGGTCAAGTCCAGTACCAGGTGGCAAACCCCTACGCTTGCCAATCACCAGTCCATCCAACAGCTGTAGACATGTCTGCCAGACATTAGTCACTTGTGGTTTTCCTCTCCCCTGGGCCCTCCACTTCCACACTTTTGCATCTGCTGCCGAAGTTGAAAACCAAGCGATTTTTTTCAATGATCGCAAGTGGTTTGTTTACACGGCTTCATACCAGACTTCTGCAGTTTCAACGCGCTGAAAGGGGGGTTACTCCAACCCAATGTAATGGCACTCAATTTAAACATCTTGAGAAGAAAGACAGGGTGCGTCGGACTTGACAGGGTTCGAACTAATGGCCTACAGATTTTCACATTTGAGCTTCCAACTCACTGAGCCACCCTGTCATCTGCTGGGCCCTTGAAGAGGTTTACAAGTCTAGAGAGCGTTATATCAGGAGCGCAGCCCCAGTCCAGCTGCAGATCAGAGAGAGGCCCACCGAAGTCCACTGAGACGACCATGAGTAGAAGGCCTCAGTGTGGACCATCACACTGCAGAACAGGATTCACTGTGGCTCCTGAAATGGGTTTTGATTGTGAGGCAGGATCAGTGGACTGTATGACTTACCACAATTAACCAGGGCCACGGGAATTATGCGATTCTTGTGAAGTCATCAGAATAATTATGGATTCGACCAATATAATCCATTATCTGCTGCATAATTTGCAGATTTTTAATAAATAAATTGTTTCTAGCTCAAACTTTTCAAAAGTTACGACAACTGTTAGCCCACAGGTTGTCCCGCAGTGGCAAGTCACCTTTCAGTTACAGATTTTAGGTGTTAATGGATACTGAGGGGAAACATTTGCCCAGAGCATGTTAAGATTGTAAAATGGCAACATGGGAACATAATACTGCCACATAAGGTGTTGCGCTGCACCTCCTCGTTTTCCTTTTTCCGGCCTCATAATTTAATCAACTTTGCTGCGTAATCTGGTCCTCCACGGCCGTATAATTCCAGGGGCCCTGCAAATAACGCTGATGGGGGCCAGACAGGGTGTGCCTTCCCGCTGGGCACGTGCAGGCAGGAGGCGGCACTTTCACTAGTGCACATCTGGATCACCAGACTTCACCAGGACGGACTCGGAGTCCGTTTTCACTTACACGAAGCGCTGCCCCGTCCACGCTGTAGGCGCTGCAGCCGAGGCACTTGAATCACAGCATTAACTGCAGCTACAATAACATCCTTAAATTCTGCCACACAAATTATGAAAATGTGATTTCGGAAAGTCCCGATATGGCGGATGAAGCGGATTCATATTTTGACGGTGCCTTGCACAGCAGTTCTGTACATGACGGAGAGCAGACAGACTGCACCAGTTACTGTTCGATGCCATCTTCACCTTAGACCAGCTGTGAACACGATGGACACCACCACCCGGTGATTGGGTCTAACCAGCCTATGACACACAAGTGACTCGAGAAGTGTTAAAAAGTGAGACGATGACATCTGACCTCTGACTGAAAGGACACGGGGACCAACATGTGAGCGCCCGTGTTCCCTGGGCCCGCAGAAGACGCCGGGGGCGAGGGTGGGCACCCATGGCTTGTGACAAGGAACCACAGCCATGGATGGGAGGGCGTGTTCTTTCCAGTCCCTGCCAGTTGCTCGTGAGGCGCCTTCAGACCCGGCTGAGGCAGCCACGGCTCGTCCAGACCGGCGGGCGAGATCCCTGCCGCCCAGCTCCAAGGAGGCACCTCCTGGAGGTACAGGCCCCAGGGAGGCCACGGCTCGCACAGACCGGAGGGCGAGGGGTCTGCCCTGCCGCCCGGCTCCAACGAGGCACCTCCTGGAGGTACAGGCCCCAGGGAGGCCACGGCTCGCACAGACCGGAGGGCGAGGGGTCTGCCCTGCCGCCCGGCTCCAACGAGGCACCTTCTGGAGGTACAGGCCCCAGGGAGGCCGTGCTCCGCCCAGAGAGCTGGTCCCGCAGGTGCCTCCCTGCCCTTGGTGAGGATGAACCCAAAGACCTGCTGTAGGAACACAAACCCCACCTAACACAGACCTGCTGTAAGAACACAAACCCCACCCAACACAGACCTGCTGTAGGAACAAAAATCCCACCTAACACAGACCTGCTGTAGGAACAAAAACTCCACCTAACACAGACAAGCTGTAGGAACGGAAACCCCACCTAACACAGACCTGCTGTAGGAACACAAACCCCACCTAACACAGACCTGCTGCTGTAGGAACACAAACCCCACCTAACACAGACCTGCTGTAAGAACACAAACCCCACCCAACACAGACCTGCTGTAGGAACACAAACCCCACCCAACACAGACCTGCTGTAAGAACACAAACCCCACCTAACACAGACCTGCTGTAAGAACACAAACCCCACCTGAACAATGCTAACATTCACCCCCCCCCCCCTCTCACACCAGTCACCAAGATCTGGGTTTAATCCGTTGTTCTTTTGCTCACCACGCCACCCCAGTTTAGACACAGCCATATGCAAATTAGTCTTGACCCTGCTCCTCTTGGGAACAGTCCAGCCCAAGTCTGGGCATACCTGTCCCACTTAAAGAAACAAATGGACAGAACGTTGGGTCGAAACTGGGGGTGGCGTAGTGAGCAAAAGAGCGATGAATTTAACCCAGATCTCGCCAGGGGGTGAATGTTTGATTCATTCAGCATTCCATCCATCATTTGTTGCTGCAGCACTTTTCGCCCTAAGTGGGATGGGTATGCCCCGAGTGGGTCCCTTGCTTGCTGTGCCACTAGATTCAAGCTAGCCTGGCTGATGAGGGGTGTTAACCCAAAACCGGTCCCAGTATGCTTGTTTCCGGTCTAGGAAAGACCCGGCTTTGCAGTTCGGTCTGGACTGTTCCCATGAGGCACAGGGTCAGACTGATTTGCATATGGCCATGTCTGAACTGGGGTGGTGGAGTGAGCTAAAGAATGATGATGGATTAAACCCAGATCAGTTGACTGGGGGTGAGTGTTTGATTGGCTCAAACGTTCCGTCCATCATCCCCTTTTGTATCATCCAGGGCACAAGGCAACAGTGGGCATCGCACAGCCCTCTTGGCACACCTAGGACACACGGCACAGACAATGGGCAACGCCCTTCCAGGGGGCAGCCTGGTACCACATCTAGGACACAAGGCACCACCCTGCAAGACCATGGGCATCACCCTGCCAGTGGCCAAACCTCCTAGGATACAAGGCACCGACAGTGGGCATCACCTTGCCAGGGGGCAAGCTTCCTGCGGCACATCAGCTCACTTGTCGTGCCCACGCCACAACACTAGATCGGTCTGTCTTCAATCTGAAGATACAAGGTGAAGCAACCTGCTGGCACACCTAGGACACCAGGCACCCATAGGGGGCATTGCCCGGCCAGGGTCCAGCCTGCAGACACACAGACACACAGACACACACACCACCGATAGTGGGCACCAACCTGTCAGGGGCCAACCCTCCTGGCACACTTAGGACACAAGTCACACAAGTGTGCATCACCCTGCCACGGCAAGCTGTTGTGGCATATTGGCTCACTTGTTGTGCCCGTACCACAACACTACACCTGCTGCAGTGAGTCTTCATCCTGAAGATACAGGGAAAGGCAACCTGCTGGCACACCTAAGACACAAGGCACAGACAATGGGCATCACCCTGCCAGGAGCCAGCCTGCTGAAGTAACCCAGCTCACTTGTTATGCCCACGCCATGGTGCCCCGCCCTAGCCATTAGAATGAAAGGTCTCATGAAGAGCATCTCTTGAGATGCCACCACCTGCGTCTGCTCCTGGCACTCAACACCTCAATAACCAGCAAAGCCAGAGGCACACCCAGGTCAAGTCCAGTACCAGGTGGCAAACCCCTACGCTTGCCAATCACCAGTCCATCCAACAGCTGTAGACATGTCTGCCAGACATTAGTCACTTGTGGTTTTCCTCTCCCCTGGGCCCTCAGGTTACCACTTCCACACTTTTGCATCTGCTGCCGAAGTTGAAAACCAAGCGATTTTTTTCAATGATCGCAAGTGGTTTGTTTACACGGCTTCATACCAGACTTCTGCAGTTTCTACGCGCTGAAAGGGGGGTTACTCCAACCCAATGTAATGGCACTCAATTTAAACATCTTGAGAAGAAAGACAGGGTGTGTCGGACTTGCCAGGGTTCGAACTAATGGCCTACAGATTTTCACATTTGAGCTTCCAACTCACTGAGCCACCCGGTCATCTGCTGGGCCCTTGAAGAGGTTTACAAGTCTAGAGAGCGTTATATCAGGAGCGCAGCCCCAGTCCAGCTGCAGATCAGAGAGAGGCCCACCGAAGTCCACTGAGACGACCATGAGTAGAAGCCCTCAGTGTGGACCATCACACTGCAGAACAGGATTCACTGTGGCTCCTGAATGGGTTTTGATTGTGAGGCAGGATCAGTGGACTGTATGACTTACCACAATTAACCAGGGCCACGGGAATTATGCGATTCTTGTGCAGTCATCAGAATAATTATGGATTCGACCAATATAATCCATTATCTGCTGCATAATTTGCAGATTTTTAATAAATAAATTGTTTCTAGCTCAAACTTTTCAAAAGTTACGACAACTGTTAGCCCACAGGTTGTCCCGCAGTGGCAAGTCACCTTTCAGTTACAGATTTTAGGTGTTAATGGATACTGAGGGGAAACATTTGCCCAGAGCATGTTAAGATTGTAAAATGGCAACATGGGAACATAATACTGCCACATAAGGTGTTGCGCTGCACCTCCTCGTTTTCCTTTTTCGGGCCTCATAATTTAATCAACTTTGCTGCGTAATCTGGTCCTCCACGGCCGTATAATTCCAGGGGCCCTGCAAATAACGCTGATGGGGGCCAGACAGGGTGTGCCTTCCCGCTGGGCACGTGCAGGCAGGAGGCGGCACTTTCACTAGTGCACATCTGGATCACCAGACTTCACCAGGACGGACTCGGAGTCCGTTTTCACTTACACGAAGCGCTGCCCCGTCCACGCTGTAGGCGCTGCAGCCGAGGCACTTGAATCACAGCATTAACTGCAGCTACAATAACATCCTTAAATTCTACCACACAAATTATGAAAATGTGATTTCGGAAAGTCCCGATATGGCGGATGAAGCGGATTCATATTTTGACGGTGCCTTGCACAGCAGTTCTGTACATGACGGAGAGCAGACAGACTGCACCAGTTACTGTTCGATGCCATCTTCACCTTAGACCAGCTGTGAACTCGATGGACACCACCACCCGGTGATTGGGTCTAACCAGCCTGTGACACACAAGTGACTCGAGAAGTGTTAAAAAGTGAGACGATGACATCGGACCTCTGACTGAAAGGACACGGGGACCAACATGTGAGCGCCCGTGTTCCCTGGGCCCGCAGAAGACGCCGGGGGCGAGGGTGGGCACCCATGGCTTGTGACAAGGAACCACAGCCATGGATGGGAGGGCGTGTTCTTTCCAGTCCCTGCCAGTTGCTCGTGAGTCGCCTTCAGACCCGGCTGAGGCAGCCACGGCTCGTCCAGACCGGCGGGCGAGATCCCTGCCGCCCAGCTCCAAGGAGGCACCTCCTGGAGGTACAGGCCCCAGGGAGGCCACGACTCGCACAGACCGGAGGACGAGGGGTCTGCCCTGCCGCCCGGCTCCAACGAGGCACCTCCTGGAGGTACAGGCCCCAGGGAGGCCACGGCTCGCACAGACCGGAGGGCGAGGGGTCTGCCCTGCCGCCCGGCTCCAACGAGGCACCTTCTGGAGGTACAGGCCCCAGGGAGGCCGTGCTCCGCCCAGAGAGCTGGTCCCGCAGGTGCCTCCCTGCCCTTGGTGAGGATGAACCCAAAGACCTGCTGTAGGAACACAAACCCCACCTAACACAGACCTGCTGTAAGAACACAAACCCCACCCAACACAGACCTGCTGTAGGAACAAAAATCCCACCTAACACAGACCTGCTGTAGGAACAAAAACTCCACCTAACACAGACAAGCTGTAGGAACGGAAACCCCACCTAACACAGACCTGCTGAGGGACACAAACCCCACCTAACACAGACCTGCTGCTGTAGGAACACAAACCCCACCTAACACAGACCTGCTGTAAGAACACAAACCCCACCCAACACAGACCTGCTGTAGGAACACAAACCCCACCCAACACAGACCTGCTGTAAGAACACAAACCCCACCTAACACAGACCTGCTGTAAGAACACAAACCCCACCTAACACAGACCTGCTGCTGTAGGAACACAAACCCCACCCAACACAGACCTGCTGTAAGAACACAAACCCCACCCAACACAGACCTGCTGTAGGAACACAAACTCCACCTAACACAGACAAGCTGTAGGAACGGAAACCCCACCTAACACAGACCTGCTGTAGGAACACAAACCCCACCTAACACAGACCTGCTGCTGTAGGAACACAAACCCCACCTAACACAGACCTGCTGTAGGAACAAAAACCCCACCTAACACAGACCTGCTGTAGGAACACAAACCCCACCTAACACAGACCTGCTGTAAGAACACAAACCCCACCCTACACAGACCAGCTGTAGGAACGGAAACCCCACCCAACACAGACCTGCTGTAGGAACACAAACCCCACCGACACAGACCTGCTGTAAGAACACAAACTCCACCTCACAGTCCTGCTGTAGGAACACGAACCCCACCTAACACAGACCTGCTGTAAGAACGCGAACCCCACCTAACACAGACCTGCTGTAAGAACACAAACCCCACCTAACACAGACCAGCTGTAGGAACGCAAACCCCACCCAACACAGACCTGCAGTAGGAACACAAACCCCACCTAACACAGACCTGCTGTAGTAACACAAACCCCACCTAACACAGGTGGGGTTTGCGTTCCTACAGCAGGTCTGTGTTAGGTGGGGTTTGTGTTCTTACAGCAGGTCTGTTAGGTGGGGTTTGCGTTCCTACAGCAGGTCTAACAGACCTGCTGTAAGAACACAAACCCCACCTAACACAAACCTGCTGTAAGAACACAAACCCCACCTAACACAAACCTGCTGTAAGAACACAAACCCCACCTAACAGACCTGCTGTAAGAACACAAACCCCACCTAACACAGACCTGCTGTAGGAACACAAACCCCATCTAACACAGACCTGCTGTAGGAACACAAACCCCACCCAACACAGACCTGCTGTAAGAACACAAACCCCACCCAACACAGACCTGCTGTAAGAACACAAACCCCACCCAACACAGACCTGCTGTAGGAACAAAAACCCCACCTAACACAGACCTGCTGTAGGAACACAAACCCCACCTAACACAGACCTGCTGTAGGAACACAAACCCCACCCAACACAGACCTGCTGTAAGAACACAAACCCCACCTAACACAGACCTGCTGTAAGAACACAAACCCCACCTAACAGCAGGTCTGTGTAAGAACACAAACCCCACCTAACACAGACCTGCTGTAAGAACACAAACCCCACCTAACAGACCTGCTGTAGTAACACAAACCCCACCTAACACAGACCTGCTGTAGGAACGCAAACCCCACCTAACACAGACCTGCTGTAGGAACGCGAAGCCCACCTAACACAGACCTGCTGTAGGAACACAAACCCCACCTAACACAGCCCTGCTGTAGGAACACAAACCCCACCCAACACAGACCTGCTGTAAGAACACAAACCCCACCTAACACAGACCTGCTGTAAGAACACAAACCCCACCTAACAGCAGGTCTGTGTAAGAACACAAACCCCACCTAACACAGACCTGCTGTAAGAACACAAACCCCACCTAACAGACCTGCTGTAGTAACACAAACCCCACCTAACACAGACCTGCTGTAGGAACGCAAACCCCACCTAACACAGACCTGCTGTAGGAACGCGAAGCCCACCTAACACAGACCTGCTGTAGGAACACAAACCCCACCTAACACAGCCCTGCTGTAGGAAAGCGAACCTCACCTAACACAGACCTGCTGTAAGAACACAAACCCCACCTAACACAGACCTGCTGTAAGAACACAAACCCCACCCAACACAGACCTGCTGTACGAACGCAAACCCCACCTAACACAGACCTGCTGTAGGAACGCGAAGCCCACCTAACACAGACCTGCTGTAGGAACGCGAAGCCCACCTAACACAGACCTGCTGTAGGAACACAAACCCCACCTAACACAGACCTGCTGTAAGAACACACACCCCACCTAACACAGACCAGCTGTAGGAACGCAATCCCCACCCAACACAGACCTGCTGTAGTAACACAAACCCCACCTAACACAGACCTGCTTTAGTAACACAAACCCCACCCAACACAGACCTGCTGTAGGAACACAAACCCCACCCAACACAGACCTGCTGTAGGAACGCGACCCCCACCCAACACAGACCTGCTGTAGGAACGCAAACCCCACC